>JAGIQG010000016.1:1320519-1399554 GCA_024679065.1 Sphyrna mokarran | reverse complement strand
ACACACTGACTCTCACTGGGATACGGGTCCCACACACACTGACTCTCACTGGGTACGGCTCCCACACACACACTGACTCTCACTGGGTACGGCTCCCACACACACTGACTCTCACTGATGTACAGCTCCCACACACTGACTCTCACTGGGGTACGGCACCCACACACACTGACTCTCACTGGGGTACGGCTCCCACACACACTGACTCTCACTGGGGTACGGGTCCCACACACACTGACTCTCACTGGGGTATGGCTCCCACACACACTGACTCTCACTGGGGTACGGCTCCCACACACACTGACTCTCACTGGGGTACGGCTCCCACACACACTGACTCTCACTGGGGTACGGCTCCCACACACACTGACTCTCACTGGGGTACGGCTCCCACACACATTGACTCTCACTGGGGTACGGCTCCCACACACACTGACTCTCACTGGGGTACGGCTCCCACACACACTGACTCTCACTGGGGTACGGCTCCCACACACACTGACTCTCACTGGGGTACAGGTCCCACACACACTGACTCTCACTGGGGTACGGGTCCCACACACACTGACTCTCACTGGGGTACGGCTCCCACACACACTGACTCTCACTGGGGTACGGGTCCCACACACACTGACTCTCACTGGGGTACGGCTCCCACACACACTGACTCTCACTGGGGTACGGGTCCCACACACACTGACTCTCACTGGGTAACCCCGTGCTGTACCTGTTCTGGGAGTGTGTGATGGGGGGACAGAGTAGAGGCAGCTTTACTCTGTATCTAACCCCGTGCTGTACCTGTTCTGGGAGTGTTTGATGGGGACAGTGTAGAGGGGGCTTTACTCTGTATCTAACCCCGTGCTGTACCTGTCCTGGGAGTGTTTGATGGGGGACAGTGTAGAGGGGGCTTTACTCTGTATCTAACCCTGTGCTGTACCTGTCCTGGGAGTGTTTGATGGGGGACACTGTAGAGAGAGCTTTACTCTGTATCTAACCCTGTGCTGTACCTGTCCTGGGGCAGGGTGAGATGGGGGGGACAGTGTAGAGGAAGCTTTACTCTGTATCTAACACCGTGCTGGTATCAGTCCTGGAGCCACGACGTATGATGGGGCAGGTAGAGGGAGCTTTCCTCTGATCTAAAGCATGTGCTGTACCTTCCGGAGGGAGGTGTGTTGATTTGGCGGAACAGTGTAGAGGGAGCTTTACTCTGTGGTCTACCCGTCGCATGTCCCCGTCCTGGGATCTGTTTGAGGGGGACAGAGTGAGAGGGAGCTTTACCCGTATCTAACCCGTGCTGTACCTTCATGGGAGTGTTTGATGGGGGGACAGTGTAGAGGGAGCTTTACTCTGTATCAAGCCCGTGCTGTACCTGTTCCTGGGAGTGTTTGATGGGGGACAGTGTAGAGGGAGCTTTACTCTGTATCTAACCCCGTGCTGTACCTGTCTGGGAGTGTTTGATGGGGGACAGTGTAGAGGGAGCTTTACTCTGTATCTAACCCCATGCCATACCTGTCCCTGGGAGTGTTTGATGGGGGACAGTGTAGAGGGAGCTTTACTCTGTATCTAACCCTGTGCTGTATCTGTCCTGGGAGTGTTTGATGGGGGGAGGTGTAGAGGGAGCTTTACTCTGTATTTAAGCCCGTGCTGTACCTGTCCTGGGAGTGTTTGATGGGGGGACAGTGTAGAGGGAGCTTTACTCTGTATCTAACCCCGTGCTGTACCTGTCCTGGGAGTGTTTGATGGGGGACAGTGTAGAGGGAGCTTTACTCTGTATCTAACCCCGTGCTGTACCTGTCCTGGGAGTGTTTGATGGGGGGACAGTGTAGAGGGAGCTTTACTCTGTATCTAACCCCGTGCTGTACCTGTCCTGGGAGTGTTTGATGGGGGGACAGTGTAGAGGGAGCTTTACTCTGTATCTAACCCCATGCTGTACCTGTCCTGGGAGTGTTTGATGGGGGACAGTGTAGAGGGAGCTTTACTCTGTATCTAACCCTGTGGTGTACCTGTCCTGGGAGTGTTTGATGGGGGGACAGTGTAGAGGGAGCTTTACTCTGTATCTAACCCCCTGCTGTACCTGTCCTGGGAGTGTTTGATGGGGACAGTGTAGAGGGAGCTTTACTCTGTATTTAACCCCGTGCTGTTCCTGTCCTGGGAGTGTTTGATGGGGACAGTGTAGAGGGAGCTTTACTCTGTATCTAACCCCATGCTGTACCTGTCCTGGGAGTGTTTGATGGGGACAGTGTAGATGGAGCTTTACTCTGTATCTAACCCCGTGCTGTACCAGTCGTCAGAGTGTTTGATGGGGACAGTGTAGAGGGAGCTTTACTCTGTATTTAACCCGAGGCTGTACCTGTCCTGGGAGTGTTTGATGGGGACAGTGTAGACGGAGCTTTACTCTGTATCTAACCCTGTGCTGTACCTGTTCTGGGAGTGTTTGATGGGGGACAGTGTAGAGGGAGCTTTACTCTGTATCTAACCCCGTGCTGTACCTGTCCTGGGAGTGTTTGATGGGGTGAACAGTGTAGAGTGAGCTTTACTCTTTATGTAACACTGTGCTGTACCTGTCCTGGGAGTGTTTGATGGGGGGACAGTGTAGAGGGAGCTTTACTCTGTATCTAACCCCGTGCTGTACCTGTCCTGGGAGTGTTTGATGGGGACAGTGTAGAGGGGGCTTTACTCTGTATCTAACGCCGTGCTGTACCTGTCCTGGTAGTGTTTGATGGGGACAGTGTAGAGGGAGCTTTACTCTGTATCTAACCCCGTGCTGCACCTGTCCTGGGAGTGTTTGATGGGGACAGTGTAGATGGAGCTTTACACTGTATCTAACCCCGTGCTGTACCTGTCGTCGGAGTGTTTGATGGGGACAGTGTAGAAGGAGCTTTACTCTGTATCTAACCCGAGGCTGTACCTTTCCTGGGAGTGTTTGATGGGGACAGTGTAGAGGGAGCTTTACTCTGGATCTAACCCTGTGCTGTACCTGTTCTGGGAGTGTTTGATGGGGGACAGTGTAGAGGGAGCTTTACTCTGTATCTAACCCCGTGCTGTACCTGTCCTGGGAGTGTTTGATGGGGGACAGTGTAGAGTGAGCTTTACTCTGTATCTAACCCCGTGCTGTACCTGTCCTGGGAGTGTTTGATGGGGACACAGTGTAGAGGGAGCTTTACTCTGTATCTAACCCCGTGCTGTACCTGTCCTGGGAGTGTTTGATGGGGGGACAGTGTAGAGGGAGCTTTACTCTGTATCTAACCCCGTGCTGTACCTGTCCTGGGAGTGTTTGATGGGGGGACAGTGTAGAGGGAGCTTTACTCTGTATCTAACCCTGTGCTGTACCTGTCCTGGGAGTGTTTGATGGGGGGACAGTGTAGAGGGAGCTTTACTCTGTATCTAACTCCGTGCTGTACCTGTCCTGGGAGTGTTTGATGGGGGACAGTGTAGAGGGAGCTTTACTCTGTATCTAACCCCGTGCTGTACCTGTCCTGGGAGTGTTTGATGGGGACAGTGTAGAGGGAGCTTTACTCTGTATCTAACCCCGTGCTGTACCTGTCCTGGGAGTGTTTGATGGGGGACAGTGTAGAGGGAGCTTTACTCTGTATCTAACCCCGTGCTGTACCTGTCCTGGGAGTGTTTGATGGGGGACAGTGTAGAGGGAGCTTTACTCTGTATCTAACCCCGTGCTGTACCTGTCCTGGGAGTGTTTGATGGGGGACAGTGTAGAGGGAGCTTTACTCTGTATCTAACCCCGTGCTGTACCTGTCCTGGGAGTGTTTGATGGGGGACAGTGTAGAGGGAGCTTTACTCTGTATCTAACCCCGTGCTGTACCTGTCCTGAGAGTGATGGGGACAGTGTAGAGGGAGCTTTACTCTGTATCTAACCCCGTGCTGTTCCTGTCCTGGGAGTGTTTGATGGGGACAGTGTAGAGGGAGTTTACACTGTATCTCACCCCGTGCTCTGTGCTTTCAGGATGATTCCCTCTCCGAGGCCAGGCTGTTTCGGTTGTATTACGGAAACAGAGTTTCAGCCTCCAAGTTTCGTCAGGCTGTCGATGAGATCGCCAGTGCCAATGTCTTTGTTGACTTTTTATATTTCTTCTCTGTGAAACGTCACTTTGATTCTGAGGCTCTGTACGAGGGGAAGGCT
Source organism: Sphyrna mokarran (assembly GCA_024679065.1). Lineage (NCBI taxonomy): Eukaryota > Metazoa > Chordata > Chondrichthyes > Carcharhiniformes > Carcharhinidae > Sphyrna > Sphyrna mokarran. The sequence continues at coordinate 1,395,416 of JAGIQG010000016.1, read as the reverse complement.
TTGGTCCTGGAGCTCCTGACCAGTGCCATCCAGAACATTCAGGAGAAGAACTTCCAATCTGCTCGCAAGAATACTGGCCGCTTTCTCCATCCCCTGCAGGTACGCCTGAAATCCCAGCTTCGCAACACGAAGCAGGAGAAGGCCATTCAGCCCATCAAGCTTGCTCTGATATTCATTGTGAAATCACAACTGTGCATCAAACAATCCCACCCTAACCTGCACATCTTTGGACAGTAAGGGACAATTTAGCATGGCCAATCCACCCTAACCTGCACATCTTTGGATACTAAGGGACAATTTAGCACGGCCAATCCACCCTAACGTGCACATCTTTGGATACTAAGGGACAATTTAGCACGGCCAACCCACCCTAACCTACACAGCTTTAGACACTAAGGGACAACTTAACATGGCCAATCCACCCTAACCTGCACATCTTTGGACACTAAGGGACAATTTAGCACGGCCAATCCACTCTAACCTACACATCTTTGGACACTAAGGGACAATTCAGCATGGCCAATCCACCCTCACCTACACATCTTTGGACACTAAGGGAGAATTTAACACGGCCAATCCACCCTAACCTACACATCTTTGGACACTATGGGACAATTTAGCAAGGCCAATCCACCTTACTGGCACATGTTTGGACTGTGGAAGAAAACCGGAGCACCCAGAGGAAACTCACAGAGACATGAGGAGAATGTGCAGGCTCCACACAGACAGTCAACGAAGCCCAGAATTCGCTGTGATGCCCTTTCAATATGAAGGGATGTTTTACTGCAATTATACACGGTGTTGGTGAGGCCACACCTGCAGTATTGGGTGCAGTTTTGGTCTCCTTATCTGAGGAAGGATGTTCCTTGTTATAGAGGGAGCACAGTGAAGGTTTACCAGGCTGATTCCTGGGATGGCAGGTCTGTCATATGAGGAGAGACTGAGTGGGTTAGGATTATATTCACTGGGGTTTTATAAGAGTGAGAGGGGATCTGATAGAAACTTATAAAATTCACACAGGGTTAGACAGGGTAGATTCAGAAAGAATGTTCCCAATGGTGGGGGGAGTCCAGAACTAGGGGTCAGAGTTTGAGGATAAGGGGTAAACCTTTTAGAACTGAGGTGAGGGGAAATTTCTTCACCCAGAGAGTGGGAAATGTGTGGAATTCACTCCCACAGAAAGTAGCTGAGGCCAAAATGTTGTGAGATTTCAGGAAGAAATTTGATTTCACTCCTGGGGCGAAAGGGATCAAAAGAAATGAGGGAAAGAGTGAATCAGTGTCCAAAGGTGTGTAGGTTAGGGTGGATTGGCCATGCTAAATTGTCCCTTAGTGTCCAAAGATGTGTAGGTTAGGGTGGATTGGCCATGCTAAATTGTCCCTTAGTGTCCAAAGATGTGCAGGTTAGGGTGGATTGGCCATGCTAAATTGTCCCTTAGTGTCCAAAGATGTGCAGGTTAGGTGTGGATTGGCCATGCTAAATTGTCCCTTAGTGTCCAAAGATGTGTAGGTTAGGGTGGATTGGCCGTGCTAAATTGTCCCTTAGTGTCCAAAGATGTGCAGGTTAGGGTGGATTGGCCGTGTTAAATTGTCCCTTACTGTCCAAAGATGTGCAGGTTAGGGTGGATTGGCATGCTAAATTTTCCTTAGTGTCAAAGATGTGCAGGTTAGGGTGGATTGGTGTAAATTGTCCTAGTGTCCAAAGAGTGTAGGTTAGGGTGGATTGGCCATGCTAAATTTTCCCTTAGTGTCCAAAGATGTGCAGGTTAGGGTGGATTGGCCGTGCTAAATTGTCCTTAGTGTCCAAAGATGTGTAGGTTAGGGTGGATTGGCCGTGCTAAATTGTCCCTTAGTGTCCAAAGATGTGTAGGTTAGGGTGGATTGGCCGTGCTAAATTGTCCCTTAGTGTCCAAAGATGTGTAGGTTAGGGTGGATTGGCCGTGCTAAATTGTCCCTTAGTGTCCAAAGATGTGCAGGTTAGGGTGGATTGGCCGTGCTAAATTGTCCCTTAGTGTCCAAAGATGTGCAGGTTAGGGTGGATTGGCCGTGCTAAATTGTCCCTTAGTGTCCAAAGATGTGTAGGTTAGGGTGGATTGGCCATGCTAAATTGTCCCTTAGTGTCCAAAGATGTGTAGGTTAGGGTGGATTGGCCATGCTAAATTTCCCTTAGTGTCCAAAGATGTGTAGGTTAGGGTGGATTGGCCGTGCTAAATTGTCCCTTAGTGTCCAAAGATGTGCAGGTTAGGGTGGATTGGCCGTGCTAAATTGTCCCTTAGTGTCCAAAGATGTGCAGGTTAGGGTGGATTGGTCGTGCTAAATTGTCCCTTAGTGTCCAAAGATGTGCAGGTTAGGGGATTGGCCGTGCTAAATTGTCCCTTAGTGTCCAAGATGTGCAGGTTAGGGTGGATTGGCCGTGCTAAATTGTCCCTTAGTGTCCAAAGATGTGCAGGTTAGGGTGGATTGGCCGTGCTAAATTGTCCCTTAGTGTCCAAAGATGTGTAGGTTAGGGTGGATTGGCCGTGCTAAATTGTCCCTTAGTGTCCAAAGATGTGCAGGTTAGGGTGGATTGGCCGTGCTAAATTGTCCCTTAGTGTCCAAAGATGTGCAGGTTAGGGTGGATTGGTCATGCTAAATTGTCCCTTAGTGTCCAAAGATGTGCAGGTTAGGGTGGATTGGCCGTGCTAAATTGTCCCTTAGTGTCCAAAGATGTGCAGGTTAGGGTGGATTGGCCGTGCTAAATTGTCCCTTAGTGTCCAAAGATGTGCAGGTTAGGGTGGATTGGCCGTGCTAAATTGTCCCTTAGTGTCCAAAGATGTGCAGGTTAGGGTGGATTGGCCGTGCTAAATTGCACCTTAGTGTCCAAAGATGTGTAGGTTAGGGTGGATTGGCCATGCTAAATTGTCCCTTAGTGTCCAAAGATGTGTAGGTTAGGGTGGATTGGCCGTGCTAAATTGTCCCTTAGTGTCCAAAGATGTGTAGGTTAGGGGGATTGGCCGTGCTAAATTGTCCTTAGTGTCCAAAGATGTGTAGGTTTTGTTGTGGTTGGGGGGTTTGGGGTTGGTTTGGTTGTTTTTTGGGGGGTAGGGGGATTTTTGTTGTTTGGTTTGGGGGTGGTGTGTTTTTGGTGGGTGGGGGTTTTGGGTTGTTGGTTGGGTGGTTTTGGTGTTGGGTGGTGTGCCTGCAGTGTTGTAGATGCGCCGTTTGGCGTTTAGGTTATTATAGTATATGAGAAAGGGAGGTTTAGTTGGAGGGCATTGCTTTTTATTGGTGGCACAATCGAAGGCCGAAGGGCCGTTTGTGCTGTATTGTTCTAGTTCTATGTTCTATGTTCTATGGTTAGGGTGGATTGGCCGTGCTAAATTGTCCCTTAGTGTCCAAAGATGTGTAGGTTAGGGTGGATTGGCCGTGCTAAATTGTCCCTTAGTGTCCAAAGATGTGTAGGTTAGGGTGGATTGGCCGTGCTAAATTGTCCCTTAGTGTCCAAAGATGTGTAGGTTAGGGTGGATTGGCCGTGCTAAATTGTCCCTTAGTGTCCAAAGATGTGTAGGGTAGGGGGGATTGGCCGTGCTACATTGTCCCTTAGTGTCCCAAAGATGTGTAGGTTAGGGTGGATTGGCCGTGCTAAATTGTCCCTTAGTGTCCAAAGATGTGCAGGTTAGGGTGGATTGGCCGTGCTAAATTGTCCCTTAGTGTCCAAAGATGTGTAGGTTAGGGTGGATTGGCCGTGCTAAATTGTCCCTTAGTGTCCAAAGATGTGTAGGTTAGGGTGGATTGGCCGTGCTAAATTGTCCCTTAGTGTCCAAAGATGTGTAGGTTAGGGTGGATTGGCCGTGCTAAATTGTCCCTTAGTGTCCAAAGATGTGTAGGTTAGGGTGGATTGGCCGTGCTAAATTGTCCCTTAGTGTCCAAAGATGTGCAGGTTAGGGTGGATTGGCCGTGCTAAATTGTCCCTTAGTGTCCAAAGATGTGTAGGTTAGGGTGGATTGGCCGTGCTAAATTGTCCCTTAGTGTCCAAAGATGTGTAGGTTAGGGTGGATTGGCCATGCTAAATTGTCCCTTAGTGTCCAAAGATGTGTAGGTTAGGTTGGATTGGCCGTGCTAAATTGTCCCTTAGTGTCCAAAGATGTGTAAGTTAGGGTGGATTGGCCGTGCTAAATTGTCCCTTAGTGTCCAAAGATGTGTAGGTTAGGGTGGATTGGCCGTGCTACATTGTCCCTTAGTGTCCCAAAGCTGTGTAGGTTAGGGTGGATTGTCCATGCTAAATTGTACATTCATGTCCAAAGATGTGCAGGTTATGGTGGATTGGCCATGGTAAATTGCCCCTTAGTGTCCAAAGATGTGTAGGTTAGGGTGGATTGGCCAAGCTAAATTGCCCCTTAGTGTCCAAAGATGTGTAGGTTAGGATGGATTGGCCATGCTAAATTGTTCTTAGTGTCCAAAGATGTGTAGGTTAGGGTGGATTGGCCATGCTAAATTGTCCCTTAGTGTCCAAAGATGTGTATGTTAGGGTGGATTGGTCTTGCTAAATTGTTTCTTAGTGTCCAAAGATGTGTAGGTTAGGGTGGATTGGCCATGCTAAATTGTCCCTTAGTGTCCAATATGTGTAGGTTAGGGTGGATTGGCCATGCTAAATTTTCCCTTAGTGTCCAAAGATGTATAGGTTAGGGTGGATAGGCTGTGCTAAATTTTCCCTTAGTGTCCAAAGATGTGTAGGTTAGGGTGGATTGGCCGTGCTAAATTGTCCCTTAGTGTCCAAAGATGTGTAGGTTAGGGTGGATTGGCCGTGCTAAATTGTCCCTTAGTGTCCAAAGATGTGTAGGTTAGGGTGTATTGGCCATGCTAAATTGTACATTCATGTCCAAAGATGTTGTAGGTTAGGATGGATTGGCCATGCTAAATTGTCCATTCATGTCCAAAGATGTGTAGGTTAGAGTGGATTGGCCCTGCTAAATTGTCCCTTAGTGTCCAAAGATGTGCAGGTTATGGTGGATTGGCCATGGTAAATTGCCCCTTAGTGTCCAAAGATGTGTAGGTTAGGGTGGATTGGCCGTGCTAAATTGTCCCTTAGTGTCCAAAGATGAGCAGGTTCGGGTGGATTGGCTGTGCTAAATTGTCCCTTAGTGTCAGGGCAATTAGCTGGGTAAATGCATAGGGCTATGGTGAAAGAGCTTTCTGGGATTGTATACAGTGCAGTCTCAATGGGCTGAATGGCCACCTTCTGTAGGGATTCAATGATTCCATGCCATTAATTCCATCTCCATTTCCCAGGACTTTTACAGCCACAGCAACTGGATTGAACTGGGTTTCACTGAACCAAATGGGAATATCATCAGCCCTGACGGGGACATCGGAACAGTCGCAGGTAGGAGCCGGAATATCACTGAGAGAGGAGGAGGCCCCATTCAGCCCCTCGAGCCTGTTACACAGGAACAGGAGGAGGCCCCATTCAGCCCCTCGAGCCTGTTACACAGGAACAGGAGGAGGCCCCATTCAGCCCCTCGAGCCTGTTACACAGGAACAGGAGGAGGCCCCATTCAGCCCCTCGAGCCTGTTACACAGGAACAGGAGGAGGCCCCATTCAGCCCCTCGAGCCTGTTACACAGGAACAGGAGGAGGCCCCATTCAGCCCCTCGAGCCTGTTACACAGGAACAGGAGGAGGTCCCATTCAGCCCCTCGAGCCTGTTACACAGGAACAGGAGGAGGCCATTCAGCCCCTCGAGCCTGTTACACAGGAACAGGAGGAGGCCCCATTCAGCCCCTCGAGCCTGTTACACAGGAACAGAAGGAGACCATTCAGCCCCTCGAGCCTGTTACACAGGAACAGGGGGAGGCCCCATTCAGCCCCTCGAGCCTGTTACACAGGAACAGGGGGAGGCCCCATTCAGCCCCTCGAGCCTGTTACACAGGAACAGGAGGAGGCCCAGTACTGAGAGCTGTTATTGTGGATGAGAGTGGGGTTTGGGACTGGAGAGGGAGATTTCGAAGTCTGAAAGAATATAGGGAATTTTGTAATCTGTTTGGAGCAGATAAGATGGAGGTTGAGACAGAGACTGTAACTCTAATTGTGTCCCTGGCAGGAAAAGATGAGAGAACATGCAGCAATTGTGGGACTGATTTTTGTCGCGGTAACATTCTCGACACCATCAAATCGAAGAAGGTCCTCACCACAGGATATTTCAGATTTCTTCCCTTTGGAAAGCCAGAGGGTGAGTGTGTCTGAGGGCAGAACCTCTACGAAGCAATTGGAGGCCATTCGACCCATCGGGTTTGTACTAATACTGCAATAAAGCATCCAATCCAGGCCCCATCACCATAATCCGATCTATTTACCCAACTAATCCTCTTCACCGGCACATTTTTAGACACTCAGGGACAATTTAGCATGGCCAATCCACCCTAACCTACACATCTTTGGACACTAAGGGACAATTTAGCACGGCCAATCCACCCTAACCTACACATCTTTGGACACTAAGGGACAATTTAGCACGGCCAATCCACCCTAACCTACACATCTTTGGACACTAAGGGACAATTTAGCACGGCCAATCCACCCTAACCTACACATCTTTGGACACTAAGGGACAATTTAGCACGGCCAATCCACCCTAACCTACACATCTTTGGACACTAAGGGACAATTTAGCATGGCCAATCCCCCAACCTACACATCTTTGGACACTAAGGGACAATTTAGCACGGCCAATCCACCCTAACCTCACATCTTTGGACACTAAGGGACAATTTAGCACGCCAATCCACCCTAACCTACACATCTTTGGACACTAAGGGACAATTTAGCACGGCCAATCCACCCTAACCTACACATCTTTGGACACTAAGGGACAATTTAGCATGGCCAATCCACCCTAACCTACACATCTTTGGACACTAAGGGACAATTTAGCACGGCCAATCCACCCTAACCTACACATCTTTGGACACTAAGGGACAATTTAGCACGGCCAATCCACCCTAACCTGCACATCTTTGGACACTAAGGGACAATTTAGCACGGCCAATCCACCCTAACCTACACATCTTTGGGACACTAAGGGACAATTTAGCACGGCCAATCCACCCTAACCTACACATCTTTGGGACACTAAGGGACAATTTAGCACGGCCAATCCACCCTAACCTACACATCTTTGGACACTAAGGGACAATTTAGCACGGCCAATCCACCCTAACCTACACATCTTTGGACACTAAGGGACAATTTAGCACGGCCAATCCACCCTAACCTACACATCTTTGGACACTAAGGGACAATTTAGCACGGCCAATCCACCCTAACCTACACATCTTTGGACACTAAGGGACAATTTAGCATGGCCAATCCACCTAACCTGCATATCTTTGGACACTAAGGGGCAATTTAGCATGGCCAATCCACCCTAACCTGCACATCTTTGGACACTAAGGGACAATTTAGCACGGCCAATCCACCCTAACCTACACATCTTTGGACACTAAGGGACAATTTAGCATGGCCAATCCACCCTAACCTGCACATCTTTGGACACTAAGGGACAATTTAGCATGGCCAATCCCCTTTGGCCAATTTTGGAGGTTGCCTATCTACCACTCTCAAGTTCACAGAAATTCACTCAACTCTTTAATGAGGTTACAGGCACCGAGACCAAGTTCTGCATTCTGGGCCCTGCACTTAGAACGAATCGCCACTTGTGAAGGCACAATCCGTGTGTAGTGTAGGTACACCCACAGTGCTGTTAGGGAGGGAGTGCCAGGAATTGACACCAGCCACAGTGTAGTTGTTATAGACTTTGGGTACAGTTAACACTTAAACTCAGAGTACTCAATCTTCAAGAGTTAATAACTCATGCGAAAGAGGGAATATGAGAAAGAGTAAAGGATAGCAAAGTTTTAAAGTTAGCATTAATTACAGCAAATCGGAAAGGAGCAGTTTCTCACAACTTTCATTCACATAGATATCCACCAATCATAGCATTCCCTGTTGCCTTTCCTTATCCAATAGAATACCAAACATTCATGAGCAGAATATATCCCCATATCTTATTATTTAGGAAATGGCATCCAAACCCTCAGCACTGACCCTCTGACGGTGCGGCACTCCCTCAGCACTGACCCTCTGACAGTGCGGCGCTCCCTCAGCACTGACCCTCTGACAGTGCGGCACTCCCTCAGCACTGACCCTCTGACAGTGCGGCACTCCCTCAGCACTGACCCTCTGACAGTGCGGCACTCCCTCAGCACTGACCCTCTGACAGTGCGGCACTCCCTCAGCACTGACCCTGAGCATTAATGTTACAGGTAAATGCAGTCACGGCGGGTTTGCGGACGGGACCGCATACCTTGATGCTAAGGGAGGAATTAATAAAGACACAACAAGTTCACCTCACGGTTACCTTCATAAAAAAGCGGCCGACATGGCGACGGAAGCGACAGAGCAAGCTTTCCAGAGCATCCGTGATGCTGTAGGAGACAAACTCTTCCTGAGGTGAGAAAATGTAAAACATTACAGCTCAGTACAGGCCTTTCGGCCCTCGATGTTACACCGACCAGTGGAACCAATCTAATGACCCTCTATCCTAAACTATTCCAATGTTATCCATATGAACAAAGAACAAAACAGCACGGGAAACAGGCCCTTCGGCCCAATGAGCCCGCGCCGCCACCCCGATGTTTCCACCTCTACCCGCGATCCCTGTCCATGTTTATAGATCTATGGATTAAAAACCAAATTTGAGATAATTTAGGGAGAGTTTGTTTTGCCAATTAGCCTAAGAGCACAAATTTGGGATGTGGGAGGAAACCGGAGCTCCCGGAGAAACCCACGCAAGCACGGGGAGAATGCGCAAACTCCCACAGACACAGGCCCAAATCCATGTATCCGCACAGCACAGCGATAGTCACTGAGCTGTCGTGTTGCCCATCAAATGGTCCAGGTCAAGCGTACACTAATGACGTGAAGCACTAGGATACTCTCGAAAAAAAATCCAAGAGCAGATCTCTCACGACCCATCACGTGTATGTCCCTCGTTAGACAACAAGGGCTATGCCTATCCACTGACCATTTGAACGCCCTTAAGGATGGCGAGTCCACAACTGCTGCAGGCAGGGCATTCAACACCCTTACTAAAATCTGAGTAAAGAGAGCAGCCGGAACCTGGAGGCACAGGGAGACAAAAATCACAGAGCTCTCCAACTATCCCCAAAAAAATCACATTCTCAACACAGCACTGCTGTACTGTCCTGGGAGTGTGTGATGGGGGACAGTGTAGAGGGAGCTTTACTCCGTATCTAACCCCGTGATGTACCTGTCCTGGGAGTGTTTGATGGGGACAGTGTAGAGGGAGCTTTACTCTGTATCTAACCCCGTGCTGTACCTGTCCTGGGAGTGTTTGATGGGGACAGTGTAGAGGGAGCTTTACTCTGTATCTAACCCCGTGCTGTACCTGTCCTGGGAGTGTTTGATGGGGACAGTGTAGAGGGAGCTTTACTCTGTATCTAACCCCGTGCTGTACCTGTCCTGGGAGTGTTTGATGGGGACAGTGTAGAGGGAGCTTTACTCTGTATCTAACCCCGTGCTGTACCTGTCCTGGGAGTGTTTGATGGGGGGACAGTGTAGAGGGAGCTTTACTCTGTATCTAACCCCGTGCTGTACCTGTCCTGGGAGTGTTTGATGGGGGGACAGTGTAGAGGGAGCTTTACTCTGTATCTAACCCGTGCTGTACCTGTCCTGGGAGTGTTTGATGGGGACAGTGTAGAGGGAGCTTTACTCTGTATCTAACCCCGTGCTGTACCTGTCCTGGGAGTGTTTGATGGGGGACAGTGTAGAGGGAGCTTTACTCTGTATCTAACCCCGTGCTGTACCTGTCCTGGGAGTGTTTGATGGGGGACAGTGTAGAGGGAGCTTTACTCTGTATCTAACCCCGTGCTGTACCTGTCCTGGGAGTGTTTGATGGGGGACAGTGTAGAGGGAGCTTTACTCTGTATCTAACCCCGTGCTGTACCTGTCCTGGGAGTGTTTGATGGGGGACAGTGTAGAGGGAGCTTTACTCTGTATCTAACCCCGTGCTGTACCTGTCCTGGGAGTGTTTGATGGGGGACAGTGTAGAGGGAGCTTTACTCTGTATCTAACCCCGTGCTGTACCTGTCCTGGGAGTGTTTGATGGGGGACAGTGTAGAGGGAGCTTTACTCTGTATCTAACCCCGTGCTGTACCTGTCCTGGGAGTGTTTGATGGGGGACAGTGTAGAGGGAGCTTTACTCTGTATCTAACCCCGTGCTGTACCTGTCCTGGGAGTGTTTGATGGGGGGACAGTGTAGAGGGAGCTTTACTCTGTATCTAACCCCGTGCTGTACCTGTCCTGGGACTGTTTGATGGGGGGACAGTGTAGAGGGAGCTTTACTCTGTATCTAACCCCGTGCTGTACCTGTCCTGGGAGTGTTTGACGACGGACAGTGTAGAGGGAGGTTTACTCTGTATATAACCCTATGCTGGCGATGACAGGATAACTGAGTTCAGGCAATGTTACTCTGCAGGTTTTTGAATATTGCTAGCCCCTCTTCTCTGGTCTTTGTAATTGACACCACGGGGAGTATGGGTGACGATATCGCAGCTGTGAAGCAACGAAGCATTTCTATCATCGACAGCACTCTGGGAACTCCGCAACAGCCTTCCTTCTATATCCTGGTGCCTTTCAATGACCCAGGTGAGAATCCGTCAGGGATTGATTGAGAGTAACACAGAGCAGTACAGAGTGACACAGACTCTCACTGTCTAACCCTGAGTGACACAGTGTAACCCTGAGTGACACAGACTGACATTGAGAGATACTGAGTGACACAGTGGCACGGAGTGACACAGTTACATGGAGTGACACAGTGTAACACTGAGTGATACAGAGTGACACAGAGACACAGAGTGACACAGGGACCCAGAGTGAAGCAGTGGGACACAGAGTGAAGCAGGGACACAGAGTGACACAGAATGACACAGTGTGATACAGAGTAACACAGAGACACAGAGTGACAGGGACACAGAGTGAACCAGTGTGACACAGTGTGGTACTGAGTGACGCAGTGATACAGTGGCACGGAGTGATATAGAGTGGTACCGAGTGAGACAGTCACTCTCTCCTCCCCTCTGGAATTCAGCTCTTTTGTCCATGTTTGAACCAGGGCTGTAATGAGGTCAGGAGATGAGTGACCCCCTGATGAAACCCAAACTGAGCAGGTTATTACTGAACAGTTCCTGCTTGATAGCGCTGTCGATAATCCCTTCCATCACTTTACTGATGATGGAGAGTAGATGGATTGGGCAGTAATTACCCGGGTTGGATTTATCCTGCTTTTTGCATACAGGACGTAGCTGGGTAATGTTCCATATTGTTGGGTAGATGCCGGTGTTGGAACTGTATTGGGAGAGCGGGGCTCGGGGAGAGACAAAGTTCCAGAGCACAAATCTTCAATACTATTACCGGAATGTTATCCGGACCCATTGCTTATCCAGTGTCTGCGACCGTTTCCGATATCACGGGGAGTGAATGGAATTGGCTGGAGACTGGGATCCGAGATGCTGACCTCTCCACGTAACTGAAGTGATGATTCGGGTCCAACTTTTGAATGTTACTATCTGTGAACACACACACTTCTCTGGTTCCCAATTGGGTTCTGTTACAGGGTTTGGACCAGTGAATAAATCCACAAACCCAGACATCTTTAAACAGGCCATCTCATCGCTACCGGCAACAGGAGGGGGCGATGCCCCAGAGATGTGCCTCCATGGATTACAGGTCAGTATTTCATAAGACATAGGAGCAGAATGAGGCCACTTGGCCCATCGAGTCTGCTCCCCCATTCAATCCTGGCTGATATTTTCCCCATCCCCATTCTCCTGCTTTTTCCCTGATCCCCTTATTAATCAGGAACCTATCTATTTCTGTCTTAAAGACACTCAGTGACCCGGCCTCCTCTGCGGCAAAGAGTTCCACACATTCCGTACTCTCTGGGGAAGAAATTCCTCCTCATCTCTGTTTTAAAGGTTCGTCCCTTTAACCTGAGGTTGTGCCCTCTCTGGTTCTAGTTTTTCCTACTAGTGGGAACATCCTCTCCCCATCCACTCTATCCAGGGCCTCGCAGTATCCTGTAAGTTTCAATAAGATCCCCCCTCTCATCCTTCTAAACTCCAACGAACACAGACCCATTCCTCACAGGACAAGCTCTTCATTCCGGGGATCATTCTTGTGAACCTCCTCTGGACCCTTTCCAAGGCTAAGTTTCTCCTCATAGCTAATGCCCTCCATACCTGCAACATCCTGGTAAATCTTTTCTGTATCCTCTCCAAAGCCTCCACATCCTTCTGGTAGTGTGGCGACCCAGAATTGAACACTATATTCCAAAGTGCGGCCTCACTAAGGTTCTATAAAGCTGCAAAATGATTTGCCAATTTTTAAACTCAGTGCCCCGGCTGATGAAGGGAAGCATGCCGTATGCCTTCCTGAGTTCCTTCTCCACCTGCATTGCCACTTTCGGTGTATCTGTACGCCCAGATCCCTCTGCCTATCAATACTCTGAAGGGTTCTGCCGTTTACTGTAAATTTCCCATCTGTATTAGAAATTCCAAAATGCATTACCTCACGTTTGGGATGAATTTCTGTCGCGCCTCCTGAATAACCACCCAAAACTCCTGCCGTTGCTGTTCTCCTACCTTCCCTGCTAGGCTCCCTTTCCAATAACTCAGACCTGCTCCTCCCTCATGCCTTTGTAGTTCTCTTTATTTCATTGTAAAACTTACCTCAGATTCCAGCTCTTCCCTTTCAAGCCGCAGGGTAAATTCTATCATATCGTGGTCACTGCTCCCTTAGGTTCCCTCCACTTTAAGTCTCCCTCCACTTCAAGCCGGTCTCATTACACATCACCAAATCCAGAATTGCCTGTTCCCTAGTAGGCGCTGTCACAAGCTGCTCCAAAGCAAAAAACATCGCTTAGACATTCCACAAGTTCTTTTTCTTGAGAATTGCTACCTTCTTGATTTTCCCAGGTCCACCTGCGTGTGAAATTCCCTGTGATTATTGAAATATTGCCTGCTTAATTTGACGTCTTCTGTGCCCCACATCCTGAATGCTGCTAGGGAGCCAGTACCTAACTTCCATCAGAGGATTATCAGCTTTCTGAGTCCTCACTCTGCCTGCTGAGATTCTAGACATTATACTACTAGAAAAAGGATTGTGACACTGGGGAGATAAACAAGCTCTCTCTAACCATCTCTCTCACACACACTCCTGTATCTGGAGAGCTCTCTCTAACTCTCTCTCACACATACTCCTGTATCTGGAGAGCTCTCTCTAACTCTCTCTCACACATACTCCTGTATCTGGAGAGCTCTCTCTAACTCTCTCTCACACATACTCCTGTATCTGGGGAGGTCTCTCTAACCCAGTCTCACACACACTCCTGTATCTGGGGAGGTCTCTCTAACCCTCTCTCTCACACACACACACACTCCTGTATCTGGAGAGCTCTCTCTAACTCTCTCTCACACATACTCCTGTATCTGGGGAGGTCTCTCTAACCCAGTCTCACACACACTCCTGTATCTGGGGAGGTCTCTCTAACCCTCTCTCTCACACACACACACACTCCTGTATCTGGAGAGCTCTCTTTAACCCTCTCTCTCACACACACACACACTCCTGTATCTGGATCTCATTTGTTGGGAGGTCTCTCTAACCCTCTCTCTCACACACACACATTCCTGTATCTGGGGAGGTCTCTCTAACCATCTCTCTCACACACACTCCTGTATCTGGAGAGCTCTCTCTAACTCTCTCTCACACATACTCCTGTATCTGGGGAGGTCTCTCTAACCCAGTCTCACACACACTCCTGTATCTGGGGAGGTCTCTCTAACCCTCTCTCTCACACACACACACACTCCTGTATCTGGAGAGCTCTCTTTAACCCTCTCTCTCACACACACACACACTCCTGTATCTGGAGAGTCTCAACCCTCTCTCTCACACACACACCTGTATCTGGGGAGGTCTCTCTAACCCTCTCTCTCACACACACACATCCTGTATCTGGGAGGTCTCTCTAACTCTCTCTCACACACCTCCTGTATCTGGGAGCTCTCTCTAACTCTCTCACACAACTCTGTATCTGGGAGGTCTCTCTAACCCAGTCTCACACCACTCCTGTATCTGGGAGGTCTCTTAACCCTCTCTCTCACACACACACACACTCCTGTATCTGGGGAGCTCTCTCTAACCCTCTCTCTCACACCACACACACTCCTGTATCTGGGGAGGTCTCTCTAACCCTCTCTCACACACACACACTCCTGTATCTGGGGAGGTCTCTCTAACCCTCTCTCTCTCACACACACTCCTGTATCTGGGGAGGTCTCTCTAACCCTCTCTCTCACACACACTCCTGTATCTGGGGAGGTCTCTCTAACCCTCTCTCTCTCACACACACTCCTGTATCTGGGGAGGTCTCTCTAACCCTCTCTCACACACACACTCCTGTATCTGGGGAGGTCTCTCTAACCCTCTCTCTCACACACACTCCTGTATCTGGGGAGGTCTCTCTAACCCTCTCTCTCACACACACACTCCTGTATCTGGGGAGGTCTCTCTAACTCTCTCTCTGTCACACACTCCTATATCTGGGGAGCTCTCTCTAACCCTCTCTCACTCACTCACTTCTGTAGCTGGGGAGGTCTCTCTAACCCTCTCTCACACACATACACACTCCTGTATCTGGAGAGGTCTCTCTAACCCTCTCTCACACATACACTCCTGTATCTGGGGAGCTCTCTCTAACCCTCTCTCACACACACACTCCTGTATCTGGAGAGGTCTCTCTAACCCAGTCTCACACACACTCCTGTATCTGGGGAGGTCTCTCTAACCCTCTCTCACACACACACACACACTCCTGTATCTAGAACATAGAACATAGAACATTACAGTGCAGAACAGTCCCTTCGGCCTTCGATGTTGCGCCGACCAATTATGAAAAAAGCAATGACCCTCCAAACTAAACCATTCCCTTCTCTTCCATAAAATTATCAACTAACCTCTTAAACGCCACCAAACTTGGCGCATCTACAACTGCCGCAGGCAGGGCATTCCACTCCCTAACCACCCTCTGGGTAAAGAACCTACCTCTGATATCGTCCTATAACTATCACCCCTTAATTTAAAGCTGTGTCCCCTCGTGCTAGCTTTCTCCATCCTAGGAAAAAGGCTAGCACTGTCCACCCTATCTAAACCTCTAATCATCTTATATGTTTCGATAAGGTCTCCTCTTAGCCGTCTCCTTTCTAACGAAAACAACCTCAAATCCCTCAGCCTCTCTTCATAAGACCTGCCCTCCATACCAGGCAACATCCTGTAAACCTCCTCTGTACCCTCTCCAATGCCTCCACATCTTTCTTATAATGTGGGAACCAGAACTGCACACAATACTCCAAGTGTGGCTGCACTAGAGTTTTGTACAGTTGCAACATGATGTTGCGGTTCCGAAATTCAATCCCCCTACCAATAAAAGCTAAGACTCCGTATGCCTTCTTAACAACCTTATCGACTTGACTGCCCACTTTCAGGGATCTATGCACAAATACACCAAGATCCCTCTGTTCATCAACACTATTAAGAATCCTACCATTAGCCCTATACTCTACACATTTATTATTCCTGCCATGGTGAATTCCCTCACACTTTTCCACATTAAACTCCATTTGCCACCTCTCGGCCCA
Source organism: Sphyrna mokarran (assembly GCA_024679065.1). NCBI lineage: Eukaryota > Metazoa > Chordata > Chondrichthyes > Carcharhiniformes > Carcharhinidae > Sphyrna > Sphyrna mokarran. The sequence continues at coordinate 1,379,660 of JAGIQG010000016.1, read as the reverse complement.
GCTCTGCAACTTGTCCAAGTCTCTCTGCAAACTATAACACCCCTCTTCACTATCTACCACTCCACCGACTTTAGTGTCATTATCTGGGGAGGTCTCTCTAACCCTCTCTGTCTCCAAGAGAAACTCCTGTGTCCGGGGACATTTCTGAATGCACATTACCTCCACCTTGCGGTAAATGTTCTGTCAAATCAGCTGGGCTATTTTCTGTTTGAAATGTCACCTTATGTTTTCTGTTTTGTAGTTAGCCTTAACAAACGCAGCACCAAGTTCCCAAATTTACGTATTCACAGATGCGCCAGCAAAGGATGTTGAACTCAAAGAAACAATCCTCGCTCTGATAGAACAGACAGGATCTCAAGTAAGCACTGTCCCAGGACAGCGAATCCCCGACCCCAGTGAGAGTCAGTGTGTGTGAGACCCGTACCCCAGTGAGAGTCAGTGTGTGTGGGAGCCGTACCCCAGTGAGAGTCAGTCTGTGTGGGACCCGTACCCCAGTGAGAGTCAGTGTGTGTGGGAGCCGTACCCCAGTGAGAGTCAGTGTGTGTGGGAGCCGTACCCCAGTGAGAGTCAGTGTGTGTGGGAGCCGTACCCCAGTGAGAGTCAGTGTGTGTGGGAGCCGTACCCCAGTGAGAGTCAGTGTGTGTGGGAGCCGTACCCCAGTGAGAGTCAGTGTGTGTGGGAGCCGTACCCCAGTGAGAGTCAGTGTGTGTGGGAGCCGTACCCCAGTGAGAGTCAGTGTGTGTGGGAGCCGTACCCCAGTGAGAGTCAGTGTGTGTGGGAGCCGTACCCCAGTGAGAGTCAGTGTGTGTGGGAGCCGTACCCCAGTGAGAGTCAGTGTGTGTGGGAGCCGTACCCCAGTGAGAGTCAGTGTGTGTGGGACCCGTACCCCAGTGAGAGTCAGTGTGTGTGGGAGCCGTACCCCAGTGAGAGTCAGTGTGTGTGGGACCCGTACCCCAGTGAGAGTCAGTGTGTGTGGGAGCCATACCCCAGTGAGAGTCAGTGTGTGTGGGAGCCGTACCCCAGTGAGAGTCAGTGTGTGTGGGAGCCGTACCCCAGTGAGAGTCAGTGTGTGTGTGGAGATTGTAGCTCTGTGTTCCGGACCTCAAAATCCTGCTCTTCTTTTCCAGGTCTACTTTTTTTTGACGAATGTCTTCTCCCGCCGGAGAAGGAGTTTTGCGAAACGAGTTAGACGTGCCTCGGACTCTGGCCTCGGTCTCTATCGGAGCCTGTCCACTGCCTCGGGTGCTGACGCAGTTCAGATCCCCCGCAATCAGCTCTTCGAGTTGACATCAATCATCGATGAATCCACCAGCGGGGCCTTGGTGAGTTCCAGAAAGTGAAGACGCAGGAGCTCGGGGTAACGGTGGGGTCAGGGTATCCCCGGCGAACAATCTTCGAGTCAGTCGCTAATTCGGGCAAGCATCGAAACCGCCCTCCCTTCCTGGAACGCGCCCAGCCAGCTGCTGCTGAATGGGATTGGGTGGAAGGTCAACTCTTTCTCTGTTGAGACTTAATGGGCCAAAGGGCCTCCTCTGCTCTGTGTGACAATTCTCAGATAAATGAGAAAGCGTTGTTGCAAAGGTGGGGATTTTTTATAAGCTATGTAAAAATTGTGAAGTGCCCAATCAGTGTCTTGAAAAATTAGACCTTTGTCTGCACTTAGACTGTTTTTTTAAATTCCATATGGAGTACACAGACTGAAACATTTTTCCCCACTGGCCAAACAGTGGTGTTGCCAAGAGAACCATCTGCTTTTGAATTCAGGCCAATCAGCACTTGAATAATAGCAGCCTATTAGATTTAAATTTGATGTTTTGGGACTCTGAGAACCAATCCCACTGTATGGATCCAAAAGAGAAGGTGCTGGAAAATCTCAGCGGGTCTGGCAGCATCTATAAATAGAGAAAAAAAGCTGACGTTTTAAGTCCAGGTGACCCTGTGTGAAAGAGTCACCTGTTCTGGAAACATCGGCTCTTTTCTCTCCCTCCTGATGCTGCCAGACCCGCTGAGATTTGCCAGCCGATGGTTTCAGATTCCTACATCCGCCATAATTCGCTTGTATCCGATTGTGGGGATGTTGATTTGTCACCAGGGATGGGGGGAGTGGTGGTGGGGGGGGGGGGGGGGGGGGGGGGGGGGGGCAGTGCCACAAAGGGGAGAAGCGAACCTGCCACAGCTCACAGCTTTAGACAGAGAGGGACAGCTGTCAGCTCCAGAGACACACAGACAAAAATATTTTTAGCTCAAAGCCTCCTCTGAATAGAAAAGATACCAGAAGGAAGATGGAAGATTCCAGAAGATGACAAAACCCGGTTGTAATTTACAGATTGAATGAAATTTCTATTTTAATGAGTGAATTATATTTCTTAAACAGCACTCCATGAGAATGGTGTTTGATTCGGTTTGTTAATAGTTTGGTTAACCTGTTCGCTGCGAGTTAGATCATTAAAGTGTGTGGGACCCGTACCCCAGTGAGAGTAAAATACGGGTATTTTACAGAGAGTCTCCGGGAGTTACTCTGTATTTAACCACTAGAGGCTGCTGAAGAGTCTATTGTACCCCTTCCAACACTCACTTTAACAGATTATGGGGTGAGGGACTCCCCTCGGAGGGGTTAGTTCTCAGAGAGAGGTGAAAGTACCTTCTCTTTGTAACAATGTCACCGAACAACTAATTGGCAGGACGAGGAGAGATCTCAGTCTGAACAGTTGGACAGAGAGGCTGAGATCTTTGGGGCAGGTACCCCTGTGGGTGGGGGAATATCAATGCCAGTGGTCACTAAGTCTGAGCATTGCAAAGGTCTCCCTCCTAACATCCTGTCCCGGGACCCTCACTAACCCCGTGTTCCATTCGGCAGGTAGCCCTCCTGCAGATGACCAGCAATCTCTCCCGGCTGGAGAATCCCATCACCTTTCACCTCGACATTTCCCTCCAAAATGTCACCATCTACATCCGGGGCAACCCCACCGATCTCAATCTCACCAACCCCAACGGTAAGAGTCTCGAATACAGGAGTTGGGACGTCTTGTTGAAGTTGTACAAGACATTGGTAAGGCCACACTTGGAATACTGTGTACAGTTCTGGTCACCCTATTATCGAAAGGATATTATTAAACTAGAAAGAGTGTAGAAAAGATTTACTAGGATGTTACCGGGACTTGATGGATTGAGTTACAAGGAGAGGCTGGATAGACTGGGACTTTTTTCTTTGGTGATTTTGTAGAGGTCTATAAAATAATGAGGGGCACAGATCAGCGAGATAGTCAATATCTTTTCCCAAAGGTAGGGGAGTCTAAAACAAGAGGGTATCGGTTTAATGTGAGAGGGGAGAGATATAAAAGTGTCCAGAGAGGCAATTTTTTCACTGTGTGTGGAACAAGCTGCCAGACGCAGTAGTAGAGGCGGGTACAATTTTATCTTTTAAAAAGCATTTAGACATTGACATGGGTACGATGGGTATAGAGGGATATGGGGCAAATGTGGGCAATTGGGATTCACTTAGGGGTTTTAAAAAAAGGGCAGCGTGGACAAGTTGAGTTGAAGGACCTGTTTCCATGCTGTAAACCTCTGGGACTCTAATCGCAGAGTTTCACCAATCTGCATTTACATAGCACCTTTCACCCTGTAAACACTCAAAGTACTGAGACTGAAATACATTACCAGATACCAGGGGTAGGCAAACACAACTTAATTCCACAGAACGTCCTGAAGGAACCCTTTGGCCTCTCGAGTCTGCCTCTGGTTTATCGAGGTTCTCTCGCAAACCGTAATCCCCCGATTGGAGCAGGCAGCAACTGCGGAACGGTTTGGGAGCCGGGGGTAAGAGTTTGCCACGAGGATTGGCATCAAGCGTGACAGGCAAAGAGGATGAAAGGAGAATGCCCATCTCTGCAGCATGATTTGTAAGTTGTCTTCTCAGGGCAGGCAGTGTGTTTAGCCGCACTGCACTGAGTCATTTGTTACAGTAAAGCCTCAAACAGGCGAGATCCCCTGCCGCGAATTTCTCTCCACCCCGATTCTGGGTATTTCTTTGCAAGTTCTGCGTCTCACGGTGGCTCTGCGCCAGGTTCAAACACACTGCGGTTCCTTTCCCAGGTCAGAATCAGACGATTGTGGACGGATCGGGAGAATTGGCCGCAACAAAAACGTTTGGGGACTTGAAAGTGGTCCGACTGCAATCCCCCATGGGAGTGGGGACCTGGAAACTCCGGCTCCGAGCCAGCGACGTATATTCAGTGAGAATCACCGGTTAGTAACGGGGGGGATGGATTGCGGGCACAGAATTCCTGCTCTTTCCCTATTCTATTCCCTATCTAACGTAGTATCGACCGGTGACAATCCTGAGGCTGTAACAAAATGTCTCCCTTTCTCAGGTCAGAGTTTGATCGATTTCAGTTACGATATTGTCAAACCTTTTGACGGACCTCACCCCGGCCTCACTGTCCAAACCGGGCGCCCCCTTCCAGGTGAGTCCATCCAACGTACACACTGGCTCCCTATCCAAATCTCACTGGGGTACGGCTCCCACACACACCGACTCTCACTGGGGTACGGCTCCCACACACACCGACTCTCACTGGGGTACGGCTCCCACACACACCGACTCTCACTGGGGTACGGCTCCCACACACACCGACTCTCACTGGGGTACGGCTCCCACACACCGACTCTCATGGGTAGGCTCCCACACACACGACTCTCACTGGGGTACGGCTCCCACACACACCGACTCTCACTGGGGTACGGCTCCCACCACACCGGACTCTCACTGGGGTACGGCTCCCACACACACCGACTCTCACTGGGGTACGGCTCCCACACACACTGACTCTCACTGGGGTACGGCTCCCACACACACCGACTCTCACTGGGGTACGGCTCCCACACACACCGACTCTCACTGGGGTACGGCTCCCACACACACTGACTCTCACTGGGGTACGGCTCCCACACACACTGACTCTCACTGGGGTACGGCTCCCACACACACTGACTCTCACTGGGGTACGGCTCCCACACACACTGACTCTCACTGGGGTACGGCTCCCACACACACTGACTCTCACTGGGGTACGGGTCCCACACACACTGACTCTCACTGGGGTACGGGTCCCACACACACTGACTCTCACTGGGGTACGGCTCCCACACACACTGACTCTCACTGGGGTACGGCTCCCACACACACCGACTCTCACTGGGGTACGGCTCCCACACACACCGACTCTCACTGGGGTACGGCTCCCACACACACCGACTCTCACTGGGGGTGCGGCTCCCACACACACACGAATCTCACATGGGGTACGGCCCCCACACACACTGACTCTCACTGGGGTACGGCTCCCACACACACCGACTCTCACTGGGGTACGGCTCCCACACACACCGACTCTCACTGGGGTACGGCTCCCACACACACCGACTCTCACTGGGGTACGGCTCCCACACACACCGACTCTCACTGGGGTACGGCTCCCACACACACCGACTCTCACTGGGGTACGGCTCCCACACACACTGACTCTCACTGGGGTACGGCTCCCACACACACTGACTCTCACTGGGGTACGGCTCCCACACACACTGACTCTCACTGGGGTACGGCTCCCACACACACTGACTCTCACTGGGGTACGGCTCCCACACACACCGACTCTCACTGGGGTACGGCTCCCACACACACCGACTCTCACTGGGGTACGGCTCCCACACACACCGACTCTCACTGGGGTACGGCTCCCACACACACCGACTCTCACTGGGGTACGGCTCCCACACACACCGACTCTCATGGGGTACGGCTCCCACACACACCGACTCTCACTGGGGTACGGCTCCCACACACGACTCTCACTGGGGGAACGGCTCCCACACACACCGACTCTCACTGGGGTACGGCTCCCACACACACCGACTCTCACTGGGGTACGGCTCCCACACACACTGACTCTCACTGGGGTACGGCTCCCACACACACTGACTCTCACTGGGGTACGGCTCCCACACACACCGACTCTCACTGGGGTACGGCTCCCACACACACCGACTCTCACTGGGGTACGGCTCCCACACACACTGACTCTCACTGGGGTACGGCTCCCACACACACCGACTCTCACTGGGGTACGGCTCCCACACACACCGACTCTCACTGGGGTACGGCTCCCACACACACCGACTCTCACTGGGGTACGGCTCCCACACACACCGACTCTCACTGGGGTACGGCTCCCACACACACTGACTCTCACTGGGGTACAATTGTTGATCCCTCGCCCTCTGCTGTTAATCTTACACTGTGTTGACCCTCTGATGATTCTCTCTTGACCTCCCCCAACACCCCACCTCACCCCCACAGGTCAGAATGCCACGCTGATGGTCTCAGTGACTGGTCTCACTCTCTACGCAAACTCATCGATCACGGAGCTTCTCCTCCTGAACGTTAACGGGGAGGTCTTGGAGAACGGGACCATCCTGAATGACACGCTGCCTGCCTCGACGTTCCTGGTGGAGATTGTGAGCATTCCGATTCAGTCCTTCTTGGTGTTGCTGAAGGGATTGGATGGAGCGGGGCATGAGTTCCAGAGGCTCTCCTCTAAGCTGATGGCCACCTCGTGGATAACGTTAACGGTACGGCCCTGAGACCCACTACACCGGGTGGCGGAGGGAGGGGTTGGCTCGCGTTATCTCTGCTGCCTCTCTCTCTCTGCACAGCGAAACCCTGGTTAGTAATCAGAGTGCAGACTTCCTCTTGTATCTGCTGAACCCTGCCTTTGTATCTCAGGCTGGCTCCCTTTCTCTCCCTTTCTGTTACCCTCCCTCTCCCTCCCTCTCCCTCCCTCTCCCTCCCTCTCCCTCCCTCTGATGCTCTCTCTGTCTCTCTGATGCTCTCTCTCTGTCTCTCTCTCTCTCTGTCTCTCTGTCTCTCTCTCTCTCTCTGTTGTTCTGTAGCTGGAATTCTCTGAGCAGTGGGATTTTAACGAGTAGTTTCGAGTGAATTTGAACCCCTTCCCTGACAGTCGAGCGTGTAGAAGCTGACTTTTAGACCTGAGAATTGCTCTGATGTTCTGACGTCCATCCAAGGGTCGTAAATCCTCATTTAAGATACAGATTTTTTCTTTTCAAAAACTTGCCGTGTAAAACCCACAATGAAATTGAACATTTCCAACCCACAAGATAAAGAATATCATTAAAACTGAAAGGTATGTTTTATTCCTAACACCGCGGATAGAACTCCCTGCTTCTGGAACGTCACGTAGTCAGGAGTTGACTCTCAGCATTGATTAACACAGTACTTTTGTGCCACCTCTTATTAGTTTACAGAGTAGTCAGCTCACTCCAAGGCTGGCAAAGACATCTCTCCCTGCACATAAACACATGGCTGGCAACTGTGTCCCTGTCACATCATCAGTGATATGCCCCATAGAAAGCATTCTTTCTGGTTGTATCACAGTTTGGTCTGGGTTCCTGCTCTGCCCAAGACCACAAGGAACTACAAAAGGTTATGAATGTAGCCCAATCCATCACACAAACCAGCCTCCCATCCATTGACTCTGTCTACACTTCCCGCTGCCTCGGGGAAAAGCAGCCGGTATAATTAAGGACCCCACACACCCCGGACATTCTCTCTTCCACCTTCTTCCGTCGGGAAAAAGATACAAAAGTCTGAGGTCCCGTCCCGACCGACTCAAGAACAGCTTCCTCCCTGCTGCTGTCAGACTTTTGAATGGACATACCTTATATTAAGTTGATCTTTCTCTGCACCCCTCGCTGTGACTGTAACACTACATTCTGCACTCTCTCCTTTAATTCTCTTTGAACAGTATGCTTTGTTTGATTGGATTTGATTTATTATTTTCACATCTATTAACACACAATGAAAAGTATTGTTTATTGTGCGCTACACAGCCAAAGCACACCGTTCTTTTTTTCTCTCTCTCTTTCTCTCTCTCTCTGTCTAGCTCTCTGTCCCTCTCTCTTTCCGTTACTGTCTGTCTCACTGTCTCTCTCTCTCTCTGTCTCCCTGTCTCACCCTCTCTCTCTCTCTCCCTTTCTCTATGTGGCTCGCTCTCTCTCTCTGTTGCTCTGCCTTTCTCTCTCACTCTCTAACTCTCTCTCATGCTCTCTCTGCCTCTCTCTCTCTTGCTCTGCCTCTCTCTCGCTCTGCCTCTCTCTCGCTCTGCCTCTCTCTCGCTCTGCCTCTCTCTCGCTCTGCCTCTCTCTCGCTCTGCCTCCAATGGAAAGTCTCACTGCATGACAAGCCCAGGATCTAATTAGCAAATCGCTGTTTCTCTGCATTCAGGTCAACGATAAGGAAATAGTCCGTTCTGGCGAGGCGTTTAACATTTCCATCACTCTCCGATCCGAGGGAGAGGCAGCAACATACACCCTCAGAGTCAGAGATGATCAGAATTTCGCTGAAAATATTGTCCCATCCAGGTAACATCATCCAGTCAGCACGGGGTTAGATACACAGTAAAACCCCTCTACACTGTCCCCCCATCAAACACTCCCAGGACAGGTACAGCACAGGTTTCGATACAGAGTAAAGCTCCCTCTACACTGTCCCCATCGAACACTCCCAGGACAGGTACAGCACGGTGTTAGATACAGAGTAAACCTCCCTCTACACTGTGCCCCCATCAAACACTCCCAGGACAGGTACAGCACAGGGTTAGATACAGAGTAAAGCTCCCTCTACACTGTCCCCATCAAACACTCCCAGGACAGGTACAGCACGGGGTTAGATACAGAGTAAAGCTCCCTCTACACTGTCCCCCCATCAAACACTCCCAGGACAGGTACAGCACGGGGTTAGATACAGAGTAAAGCTCCCTCTACACTGTACCCCCATCAAACACTCCCAGAATAGATACAGCACGGGGTTAGATACAGAGTAAAGCTCCCTCTACACTGTCCCCATCAAACACTCCCAGGTCAGGTACAGCACGGGTTAGATACAGAGTAAAGCTCCCTCTACACTGTCCCCCCATCAAACACTCCCAGGACAGGTACAGCACGGGGTTAGATACAGAGTAAAGCTCCCTCTACACTGTCCCCCATCAAACACTCCCAGGACAGGTACAGCACGGGGTTAGATACAGAGTAAAGCTCCCTCTACACTGTCCCACCAAACACTCCCAGGACAGGTACAGCACGGGGTTAGATACAGAGTAAAGCTCCCTCTACACTGTCCCCACATCAAACACTCCCAGGACAGGTACAGCACGGGGTTAGATACAGAGTAAAGCTCCCTCTACACTGTCCCCATATCAAACACTCCCAGGACAGGTACAGCACGGGGTTAGATACAGAGTAAAGTTCCCTCTACACTGTCCCCCATCAAACATTCCCAGGACAGGTACAACAATTTTCTGTCTTGGAGGCTACAGTTGAGGAAGAATCAACTGGAGCTGACCAAAGGGAGCAGGTCTCTGGGGGTGAGCCTGCTGAGAATGCTCAGGTGGGTGGGGGGAATAAGAGATTAGGCCTAGTTATAGGAGACTCCATAGTTAGAGGGACAGATAGGAGGGTAAATAGTAATAAACAGGACTCAGGGCTGGTGTGTTGCCTCCCAGGGGCTGGGGTCCAGGATGTTGCAGATCGGGTTTTTAGGATTCTTAAGGGTGAGGGGAGTCAGCCCCAAGTCATTGTTCATGTGGGGACACATGATGTAGGTAGGACAAGGGAAGGGGATATTAAACAGAAATTTATGGAGTTAGGGTGGAAGCTTAGGTCCATAACAGGCAGAGTGGTTATCTCTGGACTCTTGCCTGTGCCAAGGGATAGTTTAGAGATGAACAGAGAAAGGGATAGTTTGAACTCATGGCTGCGTGGATGGTGCAGGAGGGAGGGGTTCAGGTTCCTTAACAATTGGGACTCATTCTGGGATAGGTGGGACCTCTTCAAGAGAGATGGTCTACACCTGAACCAGAGGGGGACTAATATCTTGGGGGGAAAATTTGCTAAGGCTATGATGGGGGCTTTAAACTGATTCGGGGGGGGGGTGGGATCTAAGTAGTTGGGGTGCTGAGAGGGATGAGAGTAAGGGGGTTATAGAGGAGAGTTGTAAAACACAGCGGCGTACGGGTGGGGTGGGCATGGTTTGAAATGCGTATACTTTAATGCAAGGAGTATTCGCAATAAGGGGGAGGAACTTGCAGCTTGGACCAGTACCTGGAACTTCGATGTTGTGGCCATTTCAGAGACTTGGGTAGAGCAGGGACAGGAATGGATGTTGCAGGTTCCGGGGTCAAATGCTTTAGTCGGAGTAGAGAAGGAGGTAGAAGGGGGGGAGGAGTGGCATTATTGGTCAAAGACTGTATCACGGTGATAGAAAAGAAGTTTGATGAGGACTTGTCTGTTGAGGTAGTATGGGCTGAGATTAGAAACAGGAGAGGAGAGGTCACCCTGTTGGGAGTCTTTTACAGACCTCCTAATAGTTCTAGAGAGGTTGAGGAAAGGATTGCGAAGTCAATTCTGATTAGGAGTGAAAGTAGTAGGGTAATTGTGATGGGGGACTTTAACTTTGCTAATATTGATTGGAATAGCTATAGCTCTAGCTCGTTAGAGGGGTCAGTTTTCGTACAGAGTGTGCAGGAAGGTTTTTTGACTCAGTATGTAGATAGGCCAACTAGAGGTGAGGCTACATTGGATTTGGTGCTGGGCAATGAGCCAGACCAGGTGTTAGGCTTGGAAGTTAGTGAACATTTTGGTGATAGTGACCACAATTCGGTTACGTTCACCTTAGTGATGGACAGGGATAGGCATGAAGCTGGGGGCTGTAGTTATAGCTGGGGGAAGGGTAATTATGAGGCCATCAGGAGAGAATTAGGGTGCGTAGATTTGACTAGGGAACTACAGGGACTGGGAACATCTGGAATGTGGTGCTTATTCAAGGAGCAGCTGCTGAGAGTCCTTGATAAGTATGTCCCTGTCAGGCAGGGAGGAAATGGACGAGTAAGAGAGCCTTGGTGTACGAAAAGAGTTGATTTGCTGGTTAAGAAGAAAAAGGAGGCTTATGTCAGGATGAGGCTTGAAGGCTCAGGTAGTGCAATGGATAGCTATAGATTAGCTAGGAAGGAGGTAAAAAGTGAATTGAGGAGAGCTAAGAGGGGACACGAGAAGATGTTGGCTGATAGGATTAAGGAGAATCCTAAAGCTTTCTTTCGATATGTTAAGAATAGAAGATTGGTTAGGGCAAGATTAGGGCCAGTCATAGACAGCAGTGGGAAGTTGTGCGTGGAGCCTGAAGAGATTGGTGAGGCACTGAATAAATATTTCTCTTCGGTATTCACGCAGAGTGCTGGAAATGTAGCTGTGGAGAGCACTGAGGTACAGGGTTGCAAATTGGGAAGTATTGTAGTAGATAGGGAGGATGTGCTAGAAATTCTCGAGGGTTTGAAGTTGGATAAGTCCCCTGGGCCGGACGGGATTTACCCTAGGATTCTCTGGGAGGCAAGAGAGGAGATTGCAGAGCCTCTGGCTCTGATCTTCAGGTCCTCGTTGGTTACGGGTGTGGTTCCGGAGGACTGGAGGATGGCGAATGTGGTCCCATTGTTTAAGAAGGGGAAGAGAGACCTTCCAGGGAATTATAGGCCAGTGAGTCTTACTTCTGTTGTGGGCAAGGTATTGGAGAGAATTATTAGGGATAGGATTTATAGTTATTTAGAGAGAAATGAATTGATTGGGGATAGTCAGCATGGTTTCGTGAAGGGTAGGTCGTGCCTTACTAACCTCATTGAGTTTTTTGAAAAAGTGACCAGAGAGGTGGATGGGGGTAAGGCGGTTGATGTGGTATATATGGACTTTAGTAAGGCTTTGATAAGGTGGCCCATGGAAGACTTCTACAGAAAATGCAGATGTGTGGAATAGAGGGTGATTTAGCTAATTGGATTAGAAATTGGCTGGCAGATAGAAGACAGAGGGTGGTGGTTGATGGGAGATATTCATCGTGGAGTTCGGTGACGAGTGGTGTGCCTCAGGGGTCTGTTTTGGGGCCCCTGCTGTTTGTAATTTTTATAAATGATCTGGATGAGGGTATTGAGGGATGGATCAGTAAATTTGCAGATGACACTAAAGTTGGTGGTGTGGTAGATAGTGAAGAGGGGTGTTTTAGTTTACAGAGTGACTTGGACAAGTTGCAGAGCTGGGCCGAGAGGTGGCAAATGGAGTTTAATGTGGAAAAGTGTGAGGTAATGCACTTTGGCAGGAACAATAAATGTGTAGAGTATAGGGCTAATGGTAGGGCTCTTAATAGTGTTGAGGAACAGAAGGATCTTGGTGTATGTGTCAATAGATCCCTGAAAGTAGGCAGTCAAGTGGATAAAGTTGTTAAGAAGGCTTATGGAGTCTTAGCTTTTATTGGTAGGGGGATTGAATTTAGGAGCCGCAGCATCATGTTGCAGCTGTACAAAACTCTAGTGCGGCCGCACTTGGAGTATTGTGTGCAGTTCTGGTCCCACATTATAAGAAAGATGTGGAGGCATTGGAGAGGGTACAGAGGAGGTTTACTAGGATGTTGCCTGGTATGGAGGGCAGGTCCTATGAAGAGAGGTTGAAGGATTTGAGGTTGTTTTCGTTAGAAAGGAGGCGGCTAAGGGGGATCTTATTGAAGCATATAAGATGATTAGAGGTTTAGATAGGGTGGACAGTGATAGCCTTTTTCCTAGGATGGAGAAAGCTAGCACGAGGGGACACAGCTTTAAATTAAGGGGTATAGTTATAGGACGGATATCAGAGGTAGGTTCTTTACTCAAAGAGTGGTTAGGGAGTGGAATGCCCTGCCTGCAGCTGTTGTAGATGCGCCAAGTTTGGTGGCGTTTAAGAGGTTAGTTGATAAGTATATGGAAGAGAAGGGAATGGTTTAGTTTGGAGGGGCATTGCTTTTTATTTGGTCGGCACAACATCGAAGGCCGAAGGGCCTGTTCTGTGCTGTATTGTTCTATGTTCTATGTTTCTAGCCTAATACTTTGCAAGAAAGGATGTCCCGAAGCATGGTATATTGGGGAGACCAGCAGACCTACGACAGCTGATGAATGAACATCGCTCAACAATCACAGGCAAACAGTTCCTTCCTGTTGGGCGAACACTTCAGAAGTCATGGACTTCGACTCCGACCTGCGGGTAAATGCAACTTCTGTGCTGATGTGGCTATTGCAGACCACAACACGCATTTGCCTGACAAAGACCCAGTGTCCGAAAGTTCGCAATTTTACTATCAAATACATTCGGATTGGATTTAAAATTGGGTTGCTAATTCTACTGAGTCTTACTCCCCCAGTCCAACGCCGGCAACTTACATCATTTCTCTGGTAGCCCCAGTACTGTCAGGTTTGTTCAGTCAAACAAGGGCTGATTGCCTTGTTTGTGCTGGTTCCCGGGCAGGATGCTTGGTGCCATAACTATCCACTAATTCTATAATCAGGGTCCACTGGATAGAGAAGTGATTCCTGGTAACCTTAGCAACTGTAATAGAGATGATATGAAAATGTTTTACCAAGTGCTTAAAATGAAGGAATGGAGGGGGGTTGGAATGCGGAAGCAGTGGCCACTGGGGGCTGTGATTTATATCCCAAGAGCTGAGAACTAACGCAGGGCGACGAAACTAATTTCAATTGATCTCTCCAAACCAGAACATAGACTATTACAGCCACGTACAGGCCCTTCGGCCCTCGATGTTGGCTGAGCTATGTCCCAAATCAAGATCGAGTGATCCACTCCATCATTCCTGGTAATTGAAGGATTCCTTTGATTTATGATGAATTTGCACCTTGGCACTGTGCCACCACAGACCCTTTATTCGTTCTAGTTAAATATAACCAAAAGCATTCGTATCATTGACCTTAGGAAGGATACATCTTCCATATTGGTGCGAGGTGTCGAGAGATTGCTGGCCTCAAGGTTGATGGTTGTTAAGAAGGTGTAGGGTGTGGTTAGTTTTTTATTGGTAGAAGGGATTGTTTCGGAGCCCAGACTTTATGTTGCAAACTGTACAAAACTCTGGTGCGGCGTGCACTTGGAGTTATTGGGTACAGTTTCTGGTCGCCGCATTAATAAGAAAGATTTGAAACATTGGAACGGTGCGAGGATGGGTGTTTACCAGGTGTTGCGCTGGTATGATGGGTAGGTCTATGAAGAGAGGCTGAGGGACTTGAAGTTTATTTCATTAGAGAAAATGAGCTAAGAGGGAGTGCCGCACTGTCAGGGGTCAGTGAGCCTTTATTTCCTTGGATGGTTGTAACACCGCACTGTCAGAGGGTACTCAGAGGTAGTGCCGCACTGGCTTGGAATGCCTGCCTGCAGCTGTCAGAGGGTTCATGCTGGAGGCAGTGGCACTGTCAGTGAAGGTACTGTGGTTTCAGTGTGGAGGGAGTGCCGCACGTCAGAGGGTCAGTGCTGAGGGAGCGCCGCACTGTCAGAGGGTCAGTGCTGAGGGAGCGCCGCACTGTCAGAGGGTCAGTGTTGAGGGAGTGCCGCACTGTCAGAGGGTCAGTGCTGAGGGAGCGCCGCACTGTCAGAGGGTCAGTGCTGAGGGAGTGCCGCACTGTCAGAGGGTCAGTGCTGAGGGAGTGCCGCACTGTCAGAGGGTCAGTGCTGAGGGAGTTCCGCACTGTCAGAGGGTCAGTGCTGAGGGAGCGCCGCACTGTCAGAGGGTCAGTGCTGAGGGAGCGCCGCACTGTCAGAGGGTCAGTGCTGAGGGAGTGCCGCACTGTCAGAGGGTCAGTGCTGAGGGAGTGCCGCACTGTCAGAGGGTCAGTGCTGAGGGAGCGCCGCACTGTCAGAGGGTCAGTGCTGAGGGAGTGCCGCACTGTCAGAGGGTCAGTGCTGAGGGAGTGCCGCACTGTCAGAGGGTCAGTGTTGAGGGAGTGCCGCACTGTCAGAGGGTCAGTGCTGAGGGAGTGCCGCACTGTCAGAGGGTCAGTGCTGAGGGAGCGCCGCACTGTCAGAGGGTCAGTGCTGAGGGAGTGCCGCACTGTCAGAGGGTCAGTGCTGAGGGAGTGCCGCACTGTCAGAGGGTCAGTGCTGAGGGAGTGCCGCACTGTCAGAGGGTCAGTGCTGAGGGAGTGCCGCACTGTCAGAGGGTCAGTGCTGAGGGAGTGCCGCACTGTCAGAGGGTCAGTGCTGAGGGAGTGCCGCACTGTCAGAGGGTCAGTGCTGAGGGAGTGCCGCACTGTCAGAGGGAGAGTCTCGCTCATGTTACCGTTTTCCCCCACAGGTTGAGGATGGGTCGTCTCCGAATTGCACCATTGTCCAGCTGGAATATCACTGCCCCCCTATGCCCGATGCCAACTGCAGCCGGGAATTGTGGAGCCTGTGGGCGGAGCTGAGTGACATCGGAACGGGAATCGCCAAAATTTACAGTCGCCTCGGGAACGGGACTCTGGAGATCACCGATAACCGGACCTCTGCCTATTACAATGCCTCTTGCTGCTTCCCGGAGGTGGAGCTGGTGGCCGTGGACGGAGTTGGGAATGTCGGGAAGTGTGTGGTGAGGGTGGAGTTGCCCACTACCCCCCAGCCGCCTCCCACCACCACCTGTTCCGCTTCCGGAGCCCCGGGTCGGAGCCTTCCTGGATATCCCAGGGAATTGGCTTCCTACCTCTTCCTGACCCTCCTCGTCTACTTCCAATAGAAACTGCTGAAAAAAAACCTCTCTGGGGAATACCGCTGGTGGTGGTGTTGGTGGAATCTGGGTGCTGATCTCCGCAATTCTGGGCAGGAATCTCTGGGACTTCGCGCGGGGTTTCAGTCTGGAATTCCAGATGCAATCTTGGTGGCGACCTTTGGAATTTTGTTCGGGATCTGGGCGGTGATCTCTGGAATTCTGGGTGGGAATTTCTGCGATTCTGGGTGAGAATTGGTTGGAAATCTCTAGGAATCTGGGTGGGATTCCCCAGGATTCTGGTTGGGTTCTGGTTGGTAGTTCTCAGATTCCGGGTGGTATCAGATGGGAATCCCTGGGATTCCATGTGGGATCAGATGCAATTCTATGGGATTCCAGATGGGATCTGGTGATAAACCATGGGACTCGGTTGGGATCTGATTGGAATCTATAATATTACTGGTAGGATCTGGACTGAATCTACAGGATTCCAGATGGGATCTGGTGGGAATCTCTGGGAATCTTGGTCAGATGTGATGGCATTCTCTGGGATTCCTGGTTGGACCTGATGGGAATCCCTGAAACTCCGGATCAGATCTGGTGGGAATCTACAGAACTCCGGCTGGGATCTGTTAGGAATCTTTGGGATTCTAGTGGGATCTGGTGGAAATCTGTGGAATTCTGGATGGGATCTGGTGGGAGTCTACAGGACTCTGGGTGGGATCTGGTAGGAAGCTGTGGGATTCCAGTAGGGTCTGTTGGACATCTCTGGAATTCTGGTGGCATCTGATGGCAATTTCTGGGATTCCAAGTGGGGATCTCTGGGATTCCGGGTGGGATCTGGTGGGAATCTCTGGGATTCCGGGTGGGACCTGGTGGGAATCTCTGGGATTCCAGGTGGGACCTGGTGGGAATCTCTGGGATTCCGGGTGGGACCTGGTGGGAATCTCTGGGATTCCGGGTGGGAATCTCTGGGATTCTGGGTGGGATCTGGTGGGAATCTCTGGGATTCCGGGAGTTTGTGTTACCCCTGGTTTCGGGAATGCTGTGTCTGTCTGGGATGAGGATTCCTATCCTGGATTTACTGTCTTCATTAGCAATCGGCAGAACCCTGATGATAGGAACGGAATGCACGGAGTTTGGAAACAAATCATGTTTATCAGTATTACTGATTCAGCCTCTCTGTCATAAATCAGAAACTTATCAAATTAATAAATGATTCTCTTTAATTATTCTGACCATGTGTCCGCTCTGTCTACACAAACCCACATATAAAAATCCTTCTATCAGAGAATCCCTATATTCAGCCCATCGAGACTACACCAACTCTCCCAGCCAGACCCATCCCCATAACCCTGTGTATTCACCATAACCGATCCCCCAAACCTACACACCTCTGGACCCCAGTGAGAGAGAATGGCAGAGAAAGACAGGGACAGAGAGAGAGAGAGAGAGAGAGGGACAGGTAGAGAGAGAGACAGGGACAGAGAGAGAGATAGAGAGAGACAGAGACGGACAAGTAGAGAGAGAGACAGAGAGAGAGAGACAGACAGGGACAGAGAGAGGGAGAGAGATAAAGAGAGACAGAGAGGGACAAGTAGAGAGAGAGAGACAGACAGAGAGACAGAGAGAGAGAGGGACAGGTAGAGAGACAGACAGACAGAGAGACAGACAGAGAGGGAGAGAGAGAGACAGAGGGACAGGGAGAGAGAGAGACAGAGAGAGACAGAGAGAGAGAGAGAGATATAGTCAGATAATCAGAGAGATAATCAGTAATCTGTAACTGTCTGTGCTGATGTGTGCGCTTTTGGAGACCAGAACATCTCATTCGCCTGACGAAGGCACAAAGGCCGAAAGCTTACAGATTTACTATCAAATAAATCAGTTGGATATAAAATTGGTGTTGCCAGATTCTTACTGAGTTTACTCCAGTCCAACGCTGGCATCTCTACATCATAGAGAGAGAGATAGACAGAGAGGGACAGGAAGAGAGAGAGAGACAGAGAGAGAGAGAGAGACAAAGTGAGAGAGGGAGGCATAGAGAGAGAAAGAGGGAGAGAGACATAGAACATAACAGCTCAGTATAGGCCCTTTGGCCCTCGATGTTGCACCAACCAGTGGAACCAATCTAATGACTCTCTAACCTAAACTATTCCAATGTTATCCATATGCCTATCCACTGACCATTTGAATGCCCCCAAAGTAGGCGAGTCCACAACTGCTGCAGGCAGGGCACCCCATACCCTTACTACCCTCTGAGTAAAGAACCCACCTCTAACATCTGTCCTATAACTACCACCCTTTAATTTAAAGCTATGTCCCCTCATGTTATCCAGCTCCATCCTAGGAAAAAGGCTCTCACTATCCACCCTATCTAACCCTCTGATCATCTTATATGTCTCAATTAGGTCACCTCTTAACCTTCTTCTCTCTTATGAAAATAACTTCAAATCCCTCAGCCTTTCCTCATAAGACCTGCCCTCCATACCAGGCAACATCCTGGTAAACCTCCTCTGTACTCTCTCCATTGTCTCCACATCCTTCCTATAATGTGGTGACCAGAACTGTACACAATACTCCATGTGTGACCGCGCCAGAGTTTTGTACAGTTGCAACATGACGTCTCAGCTCCGAAATTCAATCCCCCTACCAATAAAAGCTAACACACTATACACCTTCTTAACAACCTTATCCACCTGGGTGCCAATTTTCAGGGATCTATGCACAACAGACAGAGACAGACAGACAGAGAGACAGACAGACAGAGACCGAGAGAGACAGAGAGAGATAGACAGAGACAAAGAGAGAGAGAGAGAAACAGATAGAGAGGAAAAGAAAGACACACAGTGAGAGGGAGAAAAAGACAAAGACAGAGATTGGTAATAAATATTCTTTACAGAGCTTTTGAATCCAGACTTGCATAATGTCATCTTTGTGAAATATTTTGTGATTTCCTGACACACACAAGTGAGAATAAATTATTATAAATACAGAGATAATGAGCAAAAAGCCATATTGTTAATATAAATTGGGTGAGGTGTCAGTTGTCACACTTACGCAAACAGCTCACCTGTTTGAAACAGGGAGTTATTGGGCTGTTTGCTTTGCCAGCAGTGGCCTGATAGAACATAGAACATTACAGCGCAGAACAGGCCCTTCGGCCCTTCGATGTTGCGCCGACCAATTAGGAACAAGCAGTGACCCTCTAACCTAAATCATTCCCTTTTCAACCATAAACTTATCTACTAACCTCTTAAACGCCACCAAACTTGGTGCATCTACAACTGCCGCAGGCAGGGCATTCCATACCCTTACCACCCTCTGGGTAAAGAACCCACCTCTGACATCCGTCCTATAACTACCACCCCTTAATTTAAAGCTATGTCCCCTCGTGCTAGCTTTCTCCATCCTAGGGAAAAGGCTATCACTGTCCACCCTATCTAAACCTCTAATCATCTTATATGTTTCAATAAGGTCTCCTCTTAGCCGCCTCCTTTCTAACGAAAACAACCTCAAATCCCTCATAGAGAGAGAGAAAGAGACAGAGATATAGAGAGAGACAGACACAGACAGACACAGACAGAGAGAGAAGAGAGAGGCAGCAAGAGAGAGAGAGAGACAGAGAGACAGAGACAGAGACAGAGACAGAGAGAGACAGAGAGACAGAGAGAGAGATAAAGAGATAGACAGAGCGAGACAGAGCGATAGCAGTGAAGCGATTGTGGGAAGCCACTTCCTCCAGTGTTGGTTGATCAAAGACGTCACGAACCATGAGCCACAATCTGGGGCAAATAACCACCCCCCATCCCCCCCGTAGTGCCTGGGGGAAGTAACTGGGTCACATCACGCACTGATAATAGCTCAGGGCAGCAGGATTCAAAAAGGCAGTTTACTGCAGGAGGTGTATCTGCACCAACCCATTCTAATCACCCCCTCCCCATCCCAGTAAAACACTCCACCCCTCCCCAACCCTGTCACACCCTACACACACCCTCTCCCTATCCCAGTAACACACTCCATCTCTCGCCAACCCTGTCACGCCCTACACACGCCCTCCCTATCCCAGTAACACACTCCATCCCTCCCCAACCCTGTCACACCTACACACCCCCTCCTATCCAGTAACACACTCCTGTCCCTCCCCAACCCTGTCACACCCTACACACCCCCTCCCTATCCCAGTAACACACTCCACCCCTCCCCAACCCTGTCACACCCTACACACCCCCTCCCTATCCCAGTAACACACTCCGTCCCTCCCCAACCCTGTCACACCCTACACACCCCCTCCCTATCCCAGTAACACACTCCACCCCTCCCCAACCCTGTCACACCCTACACCCCCTCTCCCTATCCCAGTAACACACTCCATCTCTCGCCAACCCTGTCACGCCCTACACACGCCCTCCCTATCCCAGTAACACACTCCATCCCTCCCCAACCCTGTCACACCCTACACACCCCCTCCCTATCCCAGTAACACACTCCATCCCTCCCCAACCCTGTCACACCCTACACACCCCCTCCCTATCCCAGAACACACTCCATCCCTCCCCAACCCTGTCACACCCTACACACCCCCTCATCCCAGTAACTTTGTGGTTGTTTGTTGTTTGTTTTGTTTTTGTTTTGTTTTTTGGTTTTGGTTTTGTTTTTTGTTGTTTGTTTTGTTCCTACACCCCCCTCCTATCCAGTAACACACTCCACCCCTCCCCAACGCTGTCACACCCACACCCCCCTCCCATCCCAGTAACACACTCCGTCCCTCCCCAACCCTGTCACACCTACAACCCCCTCCCTATCCCAGTAACACACTCCATCCCTCCCCAACCCTGTCACACCGTACACCCCTCCATCCCAGTAAACACTCCATCTTCGCCAACCTGTCACGCCCTACACCGCCCTCCCTTCCCAGTAACACACTCCACCCTCCCAACCCTGTCAACCGTTACACCCCCTCCTATCCCAGTAACACACTCCATCCTCCCCAACCCTGTCACACCCTACACGCCCCCTCCCTATCCAGAACACACTCCACATCCCAACCGTCCACCTACACACCCCCCCCGTCCCTATCCAGTAACCATCCATCCCTCCCCTACGCTGTCAACGTTACACCCCCCTCCCTATCCCAGTAAGACACTCCATCCTCCACCTGTCACACGCACACCCCCCTCCTATCCAGTAACACACTCCACCCTCCCAACCCTGTCACACCCTAACCCCCTCCCTTATCCCAGTAACAACTCCACCCCTCCCCACCTGTCACACCCTACACGCCCCCTCCCTTTCCCAGTAACACACTCCATTGTTTTGTTTTGCCCCTACACCCCCTCCCTATCCCAGTAAAACTCCTCCCTCCCCAACCCTGTCACACCCTACACACCCCCTCCTATCCAGTAACACACTCCCCTCCCCAACCCTGTCACACCCTACACGCCCCCTCCCATCCAGTAACACACTCACCCCTCCCCAACCCTGTCACACCCTACACCCCCCTCCCTATCCCAGTAACACACTCCATCCCTCCCCAACCCTGTCACCCGTACACCCCCTCCCTATCCCAGTAAACACTCCATCCCTCCCCAACCCTGTCACACCCCACACACCCCTCCCTATCCCAGTAAACACTCATCGCTCCCCAACCCTGTCACACCCTACACACCCCCTCCCTATCCCAGTAACCACTCCACCCCTCCCAACCCTGTCACACCTACCACCCCCCCTCCCTATCCCAGTACACACTCCACCTCCCCTACCCTGTCACACCCTCCCCTCCTATCATTTTTTTGTTGTAAGACACTCCATCTTCCCCCACCTTCCCGCACTCCCCCTCCTATCCAGTAATCATCTCTCCCCAACCCTGTCACACCTACACCCCCCTCCCTATCCCAGTAACACACTCCACCCTCCCAACCCTGTCACACCTACACCCCCTCCTATCCGTAACACACTCCATTGTTTTTGTCTACACACCCCTCCTATCCCAGTAGGACCTCCATCTCTCCCAACCCTGTCACACCCTACACACCCCCCTCCCTATCCCAGTAGGACACTCCATCTCTCCCCAACCCTGTCACACCCTACACACCCCCCCTCCTCTATTCCAGTAACACACTCCATCTCTCCCCAACCTGTCACACCCTACACGCCCCCCCTCCCTATCCCAGTAACACACTCCATCCCTCCCCCAACCTGTCACACCCTACACGCCCTCCTCCCTATCCCAGTAACACACTCCACCCCTCCCCAACCCGATCACACCCTACATCCCCCCCCATCCCAGTAACACGCTCCACCCCTCCCAAACCTACAACCCCCTCCCTATCTCTGTAAACCTCTTCAGCCCATGCACACCCCCTCCCAATCCGTGTAACCGCTTCTAGACTGTGCACCGCTCCCTATCTCTGTAACTTTCTCTACTCTATTCAAGAAAGTGTACAAATAATGTTTAGAACATAGAACACTACAGCACAAACAGGCCCTTCGGCCCACAAGTTGTGCCGAACACATCAAATCCTACCCAGCCATAGACCTATCTATTACCCCCAATCCCATTGGATCCCATATACTCATCCAGAAGTCTTTTAAAAGACCCCAGCGAGTTCGCCTCGACCACCACCGATGGCAGCCGATTCCATTCACTCACCACCCTCTGAGTGAAAAACTTTCCCCTAGCATCCCCTCTGTACTTGCTTCCCTGCACCTTAAATCTGTGCCCTCTCGTCGCGACCATTTCAGCCCTGGGAAATAGTCTCCGAGAGTCCACCCTATCTATTCCTCTCAACATCTTGTAAACCTCTATCAGGTTGCCTCTCAACCTTCGTCTCTCCAGGGAGAACAGTCCCAGCTCCCTCAACCTGTCTTCATAAGGCATGCCTCCCAATCCAGGCAACATCCTTGTAAATCTCCTCTGCACCCTTTCAATAGCTTCCACGTCCTTCCTATAGTGAGGCAACCAGAACTGCGCACAGTACTCCAAGTGTGGTCTGACAAGGGTCCTATAAAGCTGCAGCATTACCTCCTGACTCCTGAACTCAATTTACTGGGATGGTACCAGGATTTGTTGGATTGAGTTATAAGGAGAGGCTGGATAGACTGGGACCTTTTTCTCTGGAGCCAGTAGGTTGAAGGTTGATCTCATAGAGGTCTATAAAATAATGAGGGGCACAGATCAGCGAGATAGTCAATATCTTTTCCCAAAGGTAGGGGAGTCTAAAACTAGAGGGTATCGGTTTAAGGTGAGAGGGGAGAGATACAAAAGGATCCAGAGGGGGGATTTTTTCACACAGAGGGTGGTGAGTGTCTGGGACAAGCTGCCAGAGATAGTAGTAGAGACAGGTACAATTTTCAAAAGGTATTTACACATTTGCACGGGTACGATGGGTATAGAGGGATATGGGCTAAATGCGGTTAATTGGGATTAGCTTAGGGGCTAAAAGAAAGAGGCAGCATGGACAAGAAGGGCTGAAGGGCCTGTTTCCATGCTGTAAACTCTCTAACTGCATAGCCCTCCCCACCTTGTAACCTCCTCCTGCTCTATCTGTATTAACTACCATACCTACGTGTAAAAATTCCAGCACAGGAACAGGCCCTTCGGCCCCTCCAAGCCTGCACCAACCACGCTGCCCCAACTGAACTAAAACCCCCTACCCTTCCGGGCACCACATCCCTCTATTCCCATCCTATTCATGGATTTGTCAAAATGCCCCTTAAAACTCACTCCCGTATCCGCTTCCGCTCCCTCCCCCCTGCAGTGAGTTCCAGGCACCCACCACCCTCTGTGTAAAAAATCTGCCTCGTACATCTCCTTTAAACCTTGCCCCCTCGCACCTTAAACCTGTGCCCCCGAGTAATTGACTCTCCCACCCTGGGGAAAAAGTTTCTGACTATCCACTCTGCCTCTCATAATCTTGTAGACTTCTATCAGGTCTCCCCTCAACCTCCGTCACTCCAGTGAGAACAAACCAAGTTTCTCCAACCTCTCCTCATAGCTAATGCCCTCCATACCAGGGCAACATCCTGGTAAATCTTTTCTGTCCCCTCTCCAAAGCCTCCACATCCTTCTGGTAATGTGGGTGACCAGAATTGAACACTATATTCCAAGTGCCGCCTCACTAAGGTTCTATAAAACTGCAACATGACTTGCCAATTTTTAAACTCAATGCCCCGGCTGATGAAGGTGAGCATGCCGTATGCCTTCCTGAGTTCCTTCTCCACCTGCATTCCCACTTTCAGTGACCTGTGTACCTGTACACCCAGATCCCTCTGCCTATCAATACTCTTAATGTTTCTGCAATTTACTGTAGATTTCCTATCTGTATTCGACCTTCCAAAATGCATTACCTCACATTGTCCGGATTAAACACCATCTGCCATCTCTCCGTCCAAGTCTCCAACTGATCTATATCCTGCTGTATCCTCTGATGATCCTCATCGCTATCCTCAAATCCATCAACCATTGTGTCATCCACAAACTTACTAATCAATCCAGTTACATTTTCCTCCAATCATTTATATATATTACAAACAGCAAAGGTCCCAGCATTGATCCCTGAGGAACACCACTTGTCACAGCCCTCCATTCAGAAACATACCCACTGCTACTCTGTCTTCTTTGACTGAGCCAGTTTTGTATCCACCTTGCCAGCTCACCTCTGAATCCATGCAACTTCACCTTCTGTACCAGTCTGCCATGAGGGACATTGTCAAAGGCCTTACAGAGATCCATGTAAACAACATCCACTGCCCTACCCTCATCAATCATCTTCATCACTTCCTCAAAACACTCGATCAATTTAGTAAGACACGACCTCCCCTTCACGAAACCATGTTGCCTCTCACTAATACACTCACTTACTTCCAAGAGGGAATAAATCCTGTCTCAAAGAATCCTCTTCAATAATTTCCCTATCACTGATATAAGGCTCACTGGCCTGTAATTCCCTGGATTATTCTTGCTGTCCTGCTCAAACAAAGGGACAACATTGGCTATTCTCCAGTCCTCTGGGACCTCCCCTGTAGCCAGTGAGATTTCTTTTTATATTGGTTGGCGCAACATCGAAGGCCGAAGGGCCTGTTCTGTGCTGTAATGTTCTATGTTCTATGTTCTCTCAAAGCCCCAGCAATTTCCTCTCTTGCCTCTCTCAGTATTCTGGGGTAAATCCCAACAGGCCCTGGGGACTTGTCTACCTTAATATAGAACCTCAATACTTCCTCCTTTTTGATCTCAACATAGCTCAAACTATCTACACATCCTTTCCCCAGATCCATCATCCACCAAGTCCTTCTCTTTGGTGAATACTGATGTAAAGTCCTCATTTAATACCTCGCCCATTTTCCTCTGGCTCCACACATAGATTCCCTCCCTTGTCCTTGAGTGGGTCAACCCTCTCCCTAGCTACCCTCTTGCTCTTTATATCTGTATAAAAAACCTCGGGATTTTCCTTAATCCTGTTGGACAATGCTTTTTCATAAGCCTCTTAGCGCTGTCATAGAATCATATAAACCTTACAGTGCAAAAGGAGATCATTTGGCACATTGAGACCACAATCCCACCCAAACCCTATCCCCATAACCCCATGCATTTGCCCTAGTTAGTCCCCCTGAAAAAAAATGAAACATTTAGCATGGCCAATCCACCTAACCTGAAAATAGGGGTGGCAGGGTGGGCACGGTTAGCACTGCTGCCTCACAGCGCCAGGGATCAGGGTTCGATTCTGGGCTTGGATCACTGTGCCTGTGCTCAGTCTACACATTCTCCCCATGTCCATGTGGGTTTCCTCCAGGTGGTCTGGTTTCCTCCCACACTCTGAAAGATGTGCTGGTTAGGGTGCATTGGGCATGCTAAATTCTCCCTCGGTGAAACCCGAACAGGCGCCAGATTGTGGTGAATAGGGGAATTTCATAATAACTTCATTGCAATGTTAATGTAAGCCAATTTGTGACACTAATAAATAAACTTATATTTAAAACTTTAGACACTAAGGGGCAATTTATCATGGCCAATCCACCCTAACCTACACATCTTTGGACACTAAGGGACAATTTAGCACGGCCAATCCACCCTAACCTGCACATCTTTGGACACTAAGGGACAATTTAGCATGGCCAATCCACCCTAACCTGCACATCTTTGGACACTAAGGGACAATTTAGCATGGCCAATCCACCCTAACCTGCACATCTTTGGACACTAAGGGACAATTTAGCACGGCCAATCCACCCAACCTGCACATCTTTGGACACTAAGGGACAATTTAGCACGGCCAATCCACCCTAACCTGCACATCTTTGGACACTAAGGGACAATTTAGCACGGCCAATCTCCTAACCTACACATCTTTGGACGCTAAGGGACAATTTAGCACGGCCAATCACCCTAACCTACACATCTTTGGCACTAAGGGGCAATTTAGCAGGCCAATCTCCCTAACCTTAACATCTTTAGACACTAAGGGGCAATTTAGCATGGCCAATCCACCCTAACTCTACACATCTTGGACACCGGAAGGGGAATTGTAGCATGGTTGTTTTGGTTTTTTTCCTTAAGGGGACAATTTAGCTACGGCCAATCCACCCTAACCCACACATCTTTGGACACTAAGGGCAATTTAGCATGGCCAATCTCCCTAACCTACACATCTTTGGACACTAAGGGGCAATTTAGCATGGCCAATCCACCCTAACTACACATCTTGGACACTAAGGGCAATTTAGATGCGCCAATCCACCCTAACCTACACATCTTTGGACACTAGGGGCAATTTAGCATGGCCAATCCACCAACCTGCACAATTCTTGGACACTAAGGGACAATTTAGCATGGCCAATCCACCCAACCTGCCACATCTTTGGACACTAAGGGGCAATTTAGCATGGCCAATCCATCCTAACCTGCACATCTTTGGACACTAAGGCATTTAGCATGGCCAATCTCCTAACCACACATCTTTGAGACACTAAGGGGCATTAGCATGGCCAATCCACCCTAACCTACACATCTTTTGACACCAACGGACAATTTAGCATGGCCAATCCACCCGAACCCACACATCTTTTAGACACTAAGGGGCATTTAGCATGGCCAATCCACCCTTAACCTACACATCTTTTGGACACAAGGGGCAATTACATGGGCCAATCATCCTAAACTACACATCTTTGGCACTAAGGGCAATTTTAGCATGGCCAACCATCCTAACCTGCACATCTTTGGACACTAAGGGACAATTTAGTATGCAATCCACCCAACCTGCACTCTGGGACACAAGGAAATTTAGCATGGCCCAATCCATCCTAACCTGCCACATCTTTGGACACTAAGGGACAATTTAGTATGTCCAATCCACCCAACCTGCACATCTTTGGACACTAAAGGGATGATTTTAGATGCCCAATCCACCTAACCTATACATCTTTAGACACTAAGGGGCATTTAGCATGGCAAATACTCCCAATCTACACATCTGTAGACACTAAGGGGGCAATTTAGTATGGCAATCCCACCCTAACCACACACTTGGACACTAAGGGACAATTTAGCATGGCCATCCACCCAACCCACACATCTTTAGACACTAAGGACCAATTTAGCATGGCCAATTCACCCTAACCTACACATCTTTGACACTAAGGGGCAATTTAGCATAGCCAATCACATCCTAACCTGCAATCTTGGACACTAAGGTACAATTTAGTAGGCCAATCACCCAACCTGCACATCTTTGGACGCTAAGGGACAATTTAGCATGGCCAACTCCCTAACCTTAAACATCTTTAGACACTAAGGGCAATTCTATCATGGCCAATCACCCTAACCACACATCTTTAGACACTAAGGCGACAATTTAGCACGGCCAACAATTCACCTAACCTACACATTCTTTGGGGAAACTAAGGACAATTTAGCATAGCCCAATCCACCCGAACCCACACATTTTGGACACTAAGGGACAATTGAGCATGGCCAATCCACCCTTAACTACACATCATTGGACACTAACGGGACAATTTAGCATGCCAAATCCACCCTAACCTACACATTCATTGGACACTAAGGGACAATTTATCATGGCCAATCACCCTAACTACACATCTTTGGACACTAGGACAATTTAGCATGGCCAATCCACCCTAACTCTCTTTCCGACAAATCCTGTGGACCACTAAAGGGGCAATTTAGCATGGCCAATCTTCCTAACCTACACATCTTTAGCCACTAAGGGCAATTTAGCATGGCCAATCCACCCTAACCTACACATCTTTGGACACTAAGGGGACAATTTAGCAGGTCACTCCACCCTAACCCACACATCTTTTAGACACAAGGGGCAATTTAGCATGGCCAATCTTTGGACATCCTAACACCTACACATCTTTGGACACTAAGGGACCAATTTAGTATGGCCAATCCACCCAACCTGCACATCTTGGACACTAAGGGCAATTTAGCATGGCCAATCCATCCTAACGCACAACACTACAATTTAAGCATCAAATCCACCCCTTGCAAGACACTAAGGGCAATTTAGCATGGCCATCCATCCTACCTGCACATCTTTGGACACTAAGGGACAATTTAGCATGGCCAATCCACCTAACCTGCACATCTTTGGACCAGGGACATTTAGCGTGGCCAATCACTCACATTTTAGACACTAAGGACAATTTAGCATATCCACCTAACCTCATTTGGACACTAAGGGACAATTTAGCATGGCAATCAACCCAACCTGCACATCTTTGGACACTAAGGGACAATTTAGCATGGCCAATCCACTAACCTACACATCTTTGGACACTAAGGGACAATTTAGCATGGCCAATCCACCCTGACCTACACATCTTTGGACACTAAGGGACAATTTTAGCATGGCCAATCCACCCTAACCTACACATCTTTGGACACTAAGGGGCAATTTAGCATGGCCAATCCACCTACCTGCACATCTTTGGACACTAAGGGGCAATTTAGCATGGCCAATCCACCCTAACCTACACATCTTTGGACACTGAGGGCAATTTAGCATGGCCAATCCATCCTAACCTGCACATGTTGGATTTACTAAGGGGCAATTTAGCACGGCCAATCCACCCTAACCTGCACATCTTTGGATACTAAGGGGCAATTTAGCACGGCCAATCCACCCTAACCTGCACATCTTTGGATACTAAGGGGCAATTTAGCACGGCCAATCCATCCTAACCCTACACATCTTTGGACACTAAGGGACAATTTAGCATGGCCAATCCACCCTAACCTACACATCTTTGGAGTGCGGGAGGAAACCGGAGCATCCCGAAGAAACCCACACAGAGACATGGGGAGAACGTGCAGACTCCACACAGACACTGACCCGAGCCGGGTCCCTGGCGCCGTGAGGCAGCAGCGCTAACCACCACTGTGCCACCCACAGTCCCCTGCTGCCTTTGGTGATTTATGGACAAGCAAACTACCCCCTCCACCACACCCTTCCCAACCCACCACACCCCTGGATCTCTCAGTGGCACCTCATATTTGGGAGGCAGTGTCCCAGCCAGATAATTAATCTCACCCACTGTTATGTCAGTATCTGGCACTGTGACGTCTTGTGAAATTGTGGTCCAGTTTCATCGCAAGCTGCTACATCAGCGAGTGCCTGGGAGGATGCACCGACCTCTGTCAATCAAACCGTGACCTATATCAGTGACAGAACATTTTCCCTGTCTCCTCTCTGTGGAAAGGCGTTGCAAAGGGGACTGACCACCCCAGCGAGCGAAGGTGAGTTATCCATCTGAAACATCGCTTCCCCAAACTCGGACACCGTTGGAAACGAGGCCAGGTGAACTTTGTGACAGTTTGGCAGCTTGGAGTTGAGATCAAAAGCATTCAGGCAAGGTGGAAATTATTTCTCTCTCTGATGCTATCTCAAAGCATCTGAAAAATCTCTGAACTTTGTCGGGTTGTGGAGGAACTAAAATTCAAACAACTTGAGTCCCCGCTGTCTTCTCCCAGGTGGGTCTAAACGAGAGATTTTTTTGTTACTTTCAGTTGACTTTCCATGACTCATCACATGCATGATATTCTCTCGTTCTCTAATGCACAGATTGAAACCTGAACCAACACCGCCCCCCCCCTCCTCTCTCTCTGCAGGCAGAGTGCACGCACCCAACAGGAAAACACTCACTACAAACTGAACCGTCTCCTCAGCAATAAAACCGCAGAGAATTCGACCTCCCCCCCTACACACTCACCCACGCACACACACACTCACTCACCCACACACTCACACAGTCACGCTCACTCACCCACACACGCACACAGTCACGCTCACTCACCCACACACGCACACACATGCACACAGTCCGCTCACTCACACACACACGCACTACAGTCACGCTCACTCACATCACCAAACGCACCACAGTCACGCTCACACACACACACACGCACACAGTCACGGCTCACACACACACACACGCACACAGTCACGCTCACTCACACACACACGCACACGTCTTCGCTCACCTCACACACACACGCACACAGTCACGCTCACTCACCACACATGCACACACATGCACACAGCACGCTCACTCACACACACGCACACACAGTCACGCTCACTCACACACACACGCACACAGTCACGCTCACTCACACACACACGCACACAGTCACGCTCACTCACACACACACTCACACAGTCACGCTCACTCACTCACACACGCACACAGTCACGCTCACTCACTCACACACGCACACAGTCACGCTCACTCACTCACACACGCACACATGCACACAGTCACGCTCACTCACACACACTCACACACGCACAACAGTCACGCTCACTCACTCACACAGCACACAGTCACGCTCACTCACACACACACGCACAAGTCACGCTCACTCACACACACACGCACACAGTCACGCTCACTCACACACACACGCACACAGTCACGCTCACTCACACACACACTCACACAGTCACGCTCACTCACTCACACACGCACACGTCACGCTCACTCACTCCACACACGCACACAGTCACGCTCACCACTCACACACGCACACATGCACACAGTCCCGCTCACTCACTCACACACGCACACAGTCACGCTCACTCACACACACACGAACACATCACGCTCACTCACAAACACACGCACACAGTCACGCTCCACTCACACACCACGAACACAGTCACGCTCACCACAACACACGCACACAGTCACGCTCACTCACACCACACACACGCACACAGTCACGTCATCACTCACACACACACGCACACAGTCACGCTCACTCACACACACACGCACACAGTCACGTCACTCACACACACCACAGTCATCTCAACACACACACCGCACACAGTCACGTCACGCACACACACGCACACAGTCACGCCCACTCACACACACACAGTCATGCCCCACTCAACAACACGTCACGCCCACTCACACACACACACCAGTCACGCACTCACACACACACACAGTCACGCCCACTCACACACACACAGTCACGCCCACTCACACACACACAGTCACGCCCACTCACACACACACACTCACACAGTCACACTCACACACACACACAGTCACACACATGCACACAATCACGCTCACTCACACTCACAGTCACACTCACTCACACACACTCACATTCAGTCACGCTCACATACACACACTCACAGTCACGCTTCACACACACATACGCACACACAATCACGCTCACTCACGACACACACTCACATCACGCTCACTCACACACACTCACGCTCACTCACTCACACACACACACACACACACTCACACACACACGCACCACACACACGCACACACACACACACACACGCACACACAACCCTCACTCACAACACACACACACACACACACACACACACACACACACACACGCACACACCACACACTCACTCACACACACACACACACACACACACACTCACACACACACACACCACGACAACACACACTACACAACACACTCCCACACTTCACACCACTCACTCACACACACACACACAACAACTCACACACACACACTCACTCACTACCACTCACTCACACACAAACTCACACACCACTCGAACACACTCACGCACACCCTCACACACACACACAGTCACACTCACTTGCCCACTCACACACAACTCACCACCCCACTCACTCACACACAGTCACGCTCACTCACACACAGTCACGCTCCACTCACTCACACACGCACACACTCATTCGCTCACTCACTCACAACACGCACGCTCACTCACCCCCACACG
The DNA here is from genome assembly GCA_024679065.1 of Sphyrna mokarran. Classification (NCBI taxonomy): domain Eukaryota; kingdom Metazoa; phylum Chordata; class Chondrichthyes; order Carcharhiniformes; family Carcharhinidae; genus Sphyrna; species Sphyrna mokarran. Next base: position 1,347,767 of record JAGIQG010000016.1, on the reverse strand, counting down.
CACGCTCACTCACTCACCACACGCTACGCTCCACTCACTCACCCACGCACAAGCTCACTCACTCACCACACACGCTCACTCACTACACACGCACGCTCACTCACTCACTCACAAACACGCCTGCCACTCAACGCAACACAACGCACGCTCACTCACTCACTTCACTCACTCACACACACGCAGCACGCTCACTCACTCACTCACACACACGCACGCTCACTCAACACGGCACGCTCACTAAATCACTCCATCACAATCACGCTCACACACACACACTCACACAGTCCGACTCATCACAACACACACTCACACAGGTTCACGCTCATCACACACACACGCACACAGTCACGCTCACCCACACACACACACGGCACCACAGTCACGCTCACACACACATACACGCACACAATCACGCTCACTCAAACACACTCCCAGTCACGCTCACTCACACACACACTCACAACAGTTCACGGCTCACTCACACCACACACGCACACAGTCACGCTCACTCACACACCCGCACACAGTCACGCCACTTCACACACACGCACACAGTCACGATCACTCACCACACACACCCGCACACAGTCACGCTCACTCCAACACACACACGCACAAGTCCCGCTCACTCAACACAAAAAAACCCCCCCCACGCACACAGTCACGCTCACTCACACACACACGCACACAGTCCGGCTCACTCACACACCACGCACACAGTCAACGTCACTCACACACACACACGCACACAGTCACGCTCACTCAACACACACACGCTCACAGTCACGCTCACCACACACAGTCATGCTCACTCACTCACACACGCACACACTCACGCTCACTCACTAACACACGCACGCTCACTCACTCACACACGCACGGTCACTCACTCACACACACGCACGATCACTCACTCACACTCACGCTACCACTCACTCACTCAACACGCACGCTCACTAATCACTCACTCACTTCACACACAATCACGCTCATCACACACACTCACTACAGTCACGCTCACCACACACACACACTCCACATGTCACGCTCACTACACACACACGCACACAGTCACGCTAACTCACACACACACGCACACAGTACGCTCACACACACATACACATGCACACAATCACGCTCACTCACACTCACAGTCACGCTCACTCACACACACTCACACAGTCACGCTCAATACACACATTCACAGTCACGATCACACACACATACACATGCCACAATCACGCTCACTCAAAACACACTCACAGTCACGCTTCACTCACACACAGTCTACGTCACTCCTCACACACGCACACACTCACGCTCACTCACTCCACACTACGCACGCTCACTTCACTCACACACAGCACGCTCACTCACTCACACAGCCCGCCTCACTCACCACACACGCACGCTCACTCACTCACACACGCACCGCTCCACTCATCACACACACCACCCGCACTCAACTCACACACACGAACCCCCTCACTCACTCACACCACCACGCTCAGTCACTCAATACACACACACGCCCACGCTCAACTCACACAGCACGCTCACTACTCACTCACACACAATCCGCTCACACACCACACACTCACACAGTCACGATCACTCACACACACCACACTAACACAGTCACGCTCACACACACACACACACACAGTCACGCTCACACACACAAACAAGCACACAGTCACGCTCACACACACACACACGCACACAGTTCACGCTCAACACAAATACACCTGCCCACAATCACGCTCACTCCCACACACTCACATCACGCTCACTCACACCACACAGTCATTCTTCACACACACACACACCGCACACTAGTCACGCTCACTCGCCAACATTCGCACACAGTCACGCTCACTCACACACACACACGCACACAGTCCGCTCACGCACACAACACAGCATACAGTCACACTCACTCACACACACCCAGTCATGCTCACACACACACACACGCACACACGCACGCTCCACTCACCCACACACGCACGCTCACTCACTAACAACCACGCACGAGAGTCACTCACTCACACACGCACGCTCACTCACTCACCACGCCACGCTCACTCCATCACACACGCACGCCTCCTCATCACACACACGCACGCTCACTCACTCAACACACAACGCTCACTCACTCACACACGCACGCACCTCAATCACTCACTCACTCACACACAAATCACGCTCACACACACACACACTCACCACAGTCACGCTCACTCACAACACACCCTCTCACAGTCACGCTCACTCACACACACACGCACACCGGTAATGCTCACTCACACACACACGCACACAGTCACGCTCACACACACATAACATGCACACACTCACGCTCATCACACTCCCAGGTCACGCTCACTCACAACAACTCACACAGTCCAAGCTCACATAAACACACTCACAGTCACGTCACACACACATACACATGCACACAATCACGCTCACCACACACACACTCACAGCACACACACTAGCTCACTCACACACACACGCACACACCTCTCACCACTCACAACACACACTCACAACAACACGCTCACTCACACACACACACACACACCATCTCTCCACTCACTCACACACACATCACATACTACACACTCACTCACACACACCTCACGCTCACTCACACACACACTCTCCACTATCACTCACACACCACACACACTCTCCCTCACAACACACACACAACTCTCTCGCCTCACACACCACACACACACTCACGCTCCACTCACACACACACACACACTCTTCTCCACTCACACACACACCCACACACTCTCCACTCACACACACACACACACTCTCCCACTACACACACAAACAGTCACGCCCACTCACACACACACAGTCACACACCACACTAACCACACACACAAGTCACGCCCACTCACACACACACAGTCACGCCACACTCACACACACACAGAAAACCAGGCCCACTCACACACACACACCCTTCTCTCTCCTCACCACGCCTCACTCACACCACACGCACACATCACGTCACTCACACACACACTCACAGTCACAGCTCACTCACCAAACACGCACACAACTCACGCCTCACTCACTCTACAATCACGCACGCTCACTCACTCACACACGCACGGTCACTCACTCACACACACGCACGCTCACCATCACACACGCACGCTCACTCACAATCACGCTCACTCACACACACACACAGTCATGCGCACACACACACCTCACCCACAGTCACGCTCCACTCCCCAAAAACACACCTCACACTCACACAGTTCAGTCACACACAAAGAACATGCATACATCCGCTCACTCCACACATACACATGCACACATCAACGCTCACTCACACACACGCACAAATCACGCTAACGCACACACAAACTTCCACAGTTCACTGCTCACTCACACACACACTCACAGTCACGCTCACTCGCTCACACACGCACACACGCACGCTCATCAATCACACACGGCACGCTCAATCACTCACACACACGCACCTCACCATCACACAAACGCACGCTCACTCACTAACCACGCCCACGCTCACTCACTCCACCGCACGCTCACTCACTCACACACGCACGCTCACTCACTCACACACGCACGCTCACTCACTCACACAGGCACGCTCACTCACTTACACAATGCACGCTCACTCCTCGTACACACTCACGGCTCACGCTCACTATCACGTTACACACACAATCACACAGTCACGCTCATCACACACACACTTCACACGTCCGCTAACACACACACACGCTCACAGTCACTATCAGACACACATACAAATGCACACAATTCGACACTCACACACACTCAGTCACGCTCACTCACACACACTCACAATCACCATAACACATGCACACATCACGCTCACTCACACACACCTCACACAGTCACGCTCATCACACACCACACACAGTCACACTCACTCCCATTTACACACACACTCACACAGTCACACTCACACACAAACCACGTTCACACACTATGCACACAATCACGCTCACTCTCAATCACAGTCCGCTCCTCACACACACTCACACAGTCACGCTCACATACACACACTCACATCACGCTCACACCACATACAACTGCACACAATCACGCTCCTCACACACACACTCACAGTCACACAGTCACTCTACACAAACAAACAGTAACACAGTTCGGCTCCTCCACACACACTCACCGTCACACTCACACAGTTCCGCTCACTAACACACACACTCACACTGTACGCTCACTCACAACACATGCACACAGTCCGCCTCAGCTTCACACACACATGCACACAGTCACGCTCACTCACACACACACATGCACACAATCACGCTCACTCACACACACACTCACATAGTCATGCTCACACACACACACACATGCACATAGTCACACTCACTCACACACTACACATGCACACAATCACGCTCACTCACACACACACTCACACAGTCACGCTCACACACACATACACATGCACACAATCATGCTCACTCACACATACACATGCACACAGTCACGCTCACTCACACACACACTCACACAGTCACGCTCACTCACACATGCACACAGTCACGCTCACTCACACACACACCACACAGTCATGCTCACACACACACACACACACACCATGCACACAATCATGCTCACTCACACACGCACACAATCACGCTCACTCACACACACACTCACACAGTCACACTCACACAGTCACGCTCACTCACAAACACACTCACACTGTCACGCTCACTCACAACACACATGCACACAGTCACGCTCACTCACCACACACATGCACACAGTCACGCTCACTCAACACACACACATGCACACAATCACGCTCACTCACACACACACTCACACAGTCACGCTCACAACACACACATGCACACAGTCACGCTCACTCACACACACACATGCACACAATCACGCTCACTCACACACACACTCACACAGTCACGCTCACACACACATACACATGCACACAATCATGCTCACTCACACATACACATGCACACAGTCACGCTCACTCACACACACACTCACACAGTCACGCTCACTCACACATGCACACAGTCACGCTCACTCACACACACACTCACACAGTCATGCTCACACACACACACACACACACATGCACACAATCATGCTCACTCACACACGCACACAATCACGCTCACTCACTCACACGCACACACAGTCACACTCACTCACACACACACACATAATCACACACAAACTCATAATCATACTCACACACACTCATAATCACGCTCACACACACTCATAATCACACTCACACACACTCATAATCACACTCACACACACTCTCTCACACACACAGTCACACTCACTCTCTCACACACACACAGTCATACTCACTCTCACTCATACACACATACATACACACACATTCTCACACACACAGTCACACTCACTCACGCACACGCATACACAGTCACACGCACACACACATACACTGTCACACTCGCTCACACAGTCACACAGTCACTCACACACATGCATTACACACACTCACATGCATACTTACGCACATACACGTTCACATACATACAGACATAGACCCACACACACTCAAACATGTGCATTACTCACACACACACACACTCACGTACACTTACACACACACACACTCACGTACACTTACACACACACACACTCACACACACAGTCACATACTCAAACACAGTCACACATTGACGAAGACACACTCACTCACTATGGGGCTAATGTGCAGGATGGATTAGGGTGCTTGTCTACAGAGACCCTGTGGGTGGAGCTGAGGAACAGGAAGGGTACAATCATATTAATGGGGTTGTATTATAGACCACCCAATCAGCAGAGAGAATTGGGGAACAAATCAGCAGAGAGATAGCTGACAATTGCAAGAAACACAAAGTTATGACAGTAGGGGATTTTAACTTTCCACATACAGATTGGGACTCGCATACTATTAAAGATTAGACAGGGTGGAGTTTGTAAAATGTATTCAGGAGAATTTTCCCCATCAGTACATAGATGTGCCAACTAGAGAGGATGTGATACTGGATCTCCAATTAGGAAATGGGTTCAGGCAGTTGATTGGGAGATTTTTGGGAGATTGTCAGATGAGAATATATTTTTAAAGTTGAAAGAAGTTTATTTATTAGTGTCACAACTATGTTTACGTTAACACTTCATTGAAGTTACTGAGAAAATCCCTTCGTCACTACACACTAGCGTTTGTTCGGGTACACCGAGGGACAATTTAACACCTAACCCGCACATCTTTCGGACTGTGGGAGGAAACTGGAGCAACCGGAGGAAACCCACGCAGACATGAGGAGAATGTGCAAACTCTGCACAGACAGAAACCCCAGCTGGGAATCGAACCTGGGTCCCTGGCGCTGTGAGACAGCAGTGCTAACCCACTGTGTCACCGTGCCCCCCCGGGAATCGAACCCGGGTCCCTGGCACTGTGAGACAGCAGTGCTAACCCACTGTGTCACCGTGCCCCCCCGGGAATCGAACCCTGATCCCTGGCGCTGTGAGACAGCAGTGCTAACCCACTGTGTCACCGTGTCCCCCGGGAATCGAACCCGGGTCCCTGGCACTGTGAGGCAGCAGTGCTAACCCACTGTGTCACCGTGCCCCCCGGGAATCGAACCCGGGTCCCTGGCGCTGTGAGACAGCAGTGTTAACCCACTGTGTCACCGTGTCCCCGGAATCGAACCCGGGTCCCTGGCGCTGTGAGGCAGCAGTGCTAACCACTGTGTCACCGTGCTCCCCCAGGAATCGAACCGGGTCCCTGGCGCTGTGAGACAGCAGTGCTAACCCACTGTGTCACCGTGCCCCCGGGATCGAACCCGGGTCCCTGGCGCTGTGAGACAGCAGTGCTAACCCACTGTGTCACCGTGTCCCCCGGGAATCGAACCCGGGTCCCTGGCGCTGTGAGACAGCAGTGCTAACCCACTGTGTCCCGTGCCCCTGGGAATCGAACCCGGGTCCCTGGCGCTGTGAGACAGCAGTGCTAACCCACTGTGTCACCGTGCTCCCCGGGGAATTGAACCCGGGTCCCTGGTGCTGTGAGACAGCAGTGCTAACCCACTGTGTCACCGTGCCCCCCGGGAATCGAACCCGGGTCCCTGGCGCTGTGAGACAGCAGTGCTAACCCACTGTGTCACCGTGCCCCTGGGAATCGAACCCGGGTCCCTGGCGCTGTGAGACAGCAGTGCTAACCCACTGTGTCACCGTGCCCCGGGAATTGAACCCGGGTCCCTGGCGCTGTGAGACAGCAGTGCTAACCCACTGTGTCACCGTGCCCCCCCGGGAATTGAACCCGGGTCCCTGGCGCTGACAGACAGCAGTGCTAACCCACTGTGTCACCGTGCCCCGGGAATTGAACCCAGGTCCCTGGCGCTGATAGACAGCAGTGCTAACCCACTGTGTCACCGTGCCCCCCGGGAATCGAACCCGGGTCCCTGGCGCTGTGAGACAGCAGTGCTAACCCACTGTGTCACCGTGCCCCCCGGATGAAACCCGGGTCCCTGGCGCTGTGAGACAGCAGTGCTAACCCACTGTGTCACCGTGCCCCCGGGAATCGAACCCGGGTCCCTGGCGCTGTGAGACAGCAGTGCTAACCCACTGTGTCACCGTGCCCCCGGGAATCGAACCGGGCCCTGGCGCTGTGAGACAGCAGTGCTAACCCACTGTGTCACCGTGCCCCCGGGAATCGAACCCGGGTCCCTGGCGCTGTGAGACAGCAGTGCTAACCCACTGTGTCACCGTGCCCCCGGGAATCGAACCCGGGTCCCTGGCGCTGTGAGACAGCAGTGCTAACCCACTGTGTCACCGTGCCCCCGGGAATCGAACCCGGGTCCCTGGCGCTGTGAGACAGCAGTGCTAACCCACTGTGTCACCGTGCCCCCGGGAATCGAACCCGGGTCCCTGGCGCTGTGAGACAGCAGTGCTAACCCACTGTGTCACCGTGCCCCCGGGAATCGAACCCGGGTCCCTGGCGCTGTGAGACAGCAGTGCTAACCCACTGTGTCACCGTGCCCCCGGGAATCGAACCCGGGTCCCTGGCGCTGTGAGACAGCAGTGCTAACCCACTGTGTCACCGTGCCCCCGGGAATCGAACCCGGGTCCCTGGCGCTGTGAGACAGCAGTGCTAACCCACTGTGTCACCGTGCCCCCGGGAATCGAACCCGGGTCCCTGGCGCTGTGAGACAGCAGTGCTAACCCACTGTGTCACCGTGCCCCCCGGGAATCGAACCCGGGTCCCTGGCGCTGTGAGACAGCAGTGCTAACCCACTGTGTCACCGTGCCCCCCGGAATCGAACCCGGGTCCCTGGCGCTGAGAGACAGCAGTGCTAACCCACTGGTCACTGTGCCCCTGGGAATCGAACCCGGGTCCCTGGCGCTGTGAGACAGCAGTGCTAACCCACTGTGTCACCGTGCCCCTGGGAATCGAACCCGGGTCCCTGGCGCTGTGAGACAGCAGTGCTAACCCACTGTGTCACCGTGCCCCCGGGAATCGAACCCGGGTCCCTGGCGCTGTGAGACAGCAGTGCTAACCCACTGTGTCACCGTGCCCCTGGGAATCGAACCCGGGTCCCTGGCGCTGTGAGACAGCAGTGCTAACCCACTGTGTCACCGTGCCCCCCGGGAATCGAACCCGGGTCCCTGGCGCTGTGAGACAGCAGTGCTAACCCACTGTGTCACCGTGCCCCCCGGGAATCGAACCCGGGTCCCTGGCGCTGTGAGACAGCAGTGCTAACCCACTGTGTCACCGTGCCCCCCGGGAATCGAACCCGGGTCCCTGGCGCTGTGAGACAGCAGTGCTAACCCACTGTGTCACCGTGTCCCCCGGGAATCGAACCCGGGTCCCTGGCGCTGTGAGACAGCAGTGCTAACCCACTGTGTCGTGCCCCCCCGGGAATCGAACCCGGGTCCCTGGCGCTGTGAGACAGCAGTGCTAACCCACTGTGTCACCGTGCCCCCGGGAATCGAACCCGGGTCCCTGGCGCTGTGAGACAGCAGTGCTAACCCACTGTGTCACCTGTATTTGTCTTATAACACAAATATTCTTTCTGATTTCAGTTCAGGAAGATGCAGGGGCTGGCAGCGATAATTCTCTTCCTCAAACTCTTGGGTAAGGATCCGTAAACTCAGTGCTGGCTCAGTTAGAATATTGCCGCATTATTTAGCAGCTTTGGCTGGCTTGGAAAGGAATAAATCTGTAACGAACGCCTTGTGTATTTCATTATTGCACAGCCATCTTTGCACAGATCACTGACAGTCCAGCGGATGAGAGTACGGTCAGAGAGAATGTAGGTGAGTACTGGACACAGATTCACCAGAACGTAGAGACTAGGAGCAGGAGTTGGCCATTCGGCCCCTCGAGCCTGCTTCTCCATTCAATAAAATCATGGCTGATCTTTTCATGGACTCAGCTCCACTTCCCCGCCCACTCACCATAATCCTTAATCCCTTTACTGTTCAAAAATCTATCTATTTTTGCCTTAAAAACATTCAATGAGGGAACCTCAACTGGGCTGGGGAATTCCACAGATTCCCAACCCTTTGTGTGAAGAAGTTCCTCCTCAACTCAGTCCTAAATCTGCTCCCCCTTATTTTGAGACCATGCCCCCTAGTTCTAGTTTCACCCCCCAGTGGAAACAACTTCCCTGTTTCTATCTTATCGATTCCCTTCATAATCTTATATGTTTCTATAAGATCTTCCCCTCATTCTTCTGAATTCCAATGAGTATAGCCCCAGTCTACGCAGTCTCTCCTCATAATCCAATCCTCTCAACTCCGGAATTAACCGAGTGAATCTCCTCTGCACCCCCTCCAGTGCCAGTAAATCCTTTCTCAAATAAGGAGACCAAAACTGTACCCAGTAACTCCAGCTGTGGGGTGACGTACTCCCTCAGCACTGACCCTCTGACAGTGCGGCACTCCCTCAGCACTGACCCTCTGACAGTGCGGCACTCCCTCAGCACTGACCCTCTGACAGTGCGGCACTCCCTCAGCACTGACCCTCTGACAGTGCGGCACTCCCTCAGCACTGACCCTCTGACAGTGCGGCACTCCCTCAGCACTGACCCTCTGACAGTGCGGCACTCCCTCAGCACTGACCCTCTGACAGTGCGGCACTCCCTCAGCACTGACCCTCTGACAGTGCGGCACTCCCTCAGCACTGACCCTCTGACAGTGCGGCGCTCCCTCAGCACTGACCCTCTGACAGTGCGGCACTCCCTCAGCACTGACCCTCTGACAGTGCGGCACTCCCTCAGCACTGACCCTCTGACAGTGCGGCACTCCCTCACACTGACCCTCTGACAGTGCGGCACTCCCTCAGCACTGACCCTCTGACAGTGCGGCACTCCCTCAGCACTGACCCTCTGACAGTGCGGCACTTTCTCAGCACTGACTCTCTGACAGTGCGGCACTCCCTCAGCACTGACCCTCTGGCAGTGTGGCACTTTAGAACTTTTCAAACGGTTATTGGATAGGCACATGGAGCACACCAGAACGGTAGGGAGTGAATAATGGGATTGGACAGAGCTCAGCACAACATTGAAGGGCTGAAGGGCCTGTACTGTGATAATAAAGAAAAACCAACAGGGAGTGGGGAGGGGGTAGAATGTGGGACTCGCTCCCACGGGGAGTGGGGAGAATGTGGGACTCGCTCCCACGGGGAGTGGGGGAGAATGTGGGACTCGCTCCCACGGGGAGTGGGGGAGAATGTGGGACTCGCTCCCACGGGGAGTGGGAGAGAATGTGGGACCCACTCCCACGGGGAGTGGGAAGAATGTGGGACTCGCTCCCACGGGGAGTGGGGAGAATGTGGGACTCGCTCCCACGGGGAGTGGGGAGAATGTGGGACTGGCTCCCACGGGGAGTGGGGGAGAATGTGGGACCCGCTCCCACGGGGAGTGGGGGAGAATGTGGGACTCGCTCCCACGGGGAGTGGGGGAGAATGTGGGACTCGCTCCCACGGGGAGTGGGGGAGAATGTGGGACTCGCTCCCACGGGGAGTGGGGGAGAATGTGGGACTCGCTCCCACGGGGAGTGGGGGAGAATGTGGGACTCGCTCCCACGGGGAGTGGGGGAGAATGTGGGACTCGCTCCCATGGGGAGTGGGGAGAATGTGGGACTCACTCTTATGGGGAGTGGGGAGAATGTGGGACTCACTCCTATGGGGAGTGGGGGAGAACACTTTCAAAGAACTAGAACAGATATGAGGGGCAGAATGGCACCTCCTTTGCTGTATCGTGGGCAGTTTTGCCTTTATCCTCTCGGACTTGATGTTTCACTGTCTGCTCCTTCTGTTACTGCAGACTCCCTGAGTTCTCGGACATCAGATCCACAGCACACATCCCAAACTCTGTCCACCACCCCAGGAGAGGTCAGAGTGTCACCCAGGACACAAGAAGCTGAATACGGTAACTGGACAATCAGATTGCAGACTTTACTGACCTCCACCATCAACATACAGCGCATGTGGAGGGAGGGAGTGTTTGTGGTTAGTGTGTCGATCGAGAGGGGCTGCTTTGTCCTGGATGGTGTCGAGCTTCTCGAGTGTTGTTGGAGCCGCACCCATCCCGGCGAGTGGAGAGTATTCCATCACATTCCTGACTTGTGTCCTTGTAGATGGTGGACAGGCTTTGGGGAGTCAGGAGGTGAGTTACTCTGCACAGGATTCCCAGCCTCTGACCTGCTCTGGGAGCCACAGTATTTATACGGCTGTGTCCAGTTCAGTTTCTGGTCAATGGTAATCCCCAGGATGTTGACAGTGGGGGCATTCAGTGATGGTAACCCCTAGGATGTTGATAGTGGGGGAGGATTCAGTGATGGTAACCCCCAGGATGTTGATAGTGGGGGGAATTCAGTGACGGTAACCCCCAGGATGTTGATAGTGGTGGGGGGGGATTCAGTGATGGTAACCCCCAGGATGTGATAGTGGTGGGGATTCAGTGACGGTAACCCCCGGATGTTGATAGTGGGGGGGATTCAGTGACGGTACCCCCAGGATGTTGAGTAGTGGGGGGGATCAGTGATGGTAACCCCTAGGATGTTGATAGTGGGGGGGGATTCAGTGATGGTAACCCCCAGGATGTTGATAGTGGGGATTCAGTGATGGTAACCCCAGGATGTTGATAGTTGGGGGGGATTCAGTGATTGTAACCCCCAGGATGTTGACAGTGGGGGGGATTCAGTGATGGTAACCCCCAGGATGTAGATGTAGGCGGGTTTCAGTGATGGTAACCCCCAGGATGTTGATAGTGTTGGGGGGGGTTGCAGTGATGGTAACCCCCAGGATGTTGATAGTGGTGGGGGGGGGTTCAGTGATGGTAATCCCCAGGATGTTGATAGTGGGGGTGGTGGGGGCAGGTCAATGATTGTAGTGCTGAAGTGTTAAGGGGGCAATCTGTGTCAGTGTGTGAGATTCCGTGTCTGCTCTATTGAATATGGGCGCGGTTAATATTTTCAGGAACCTGGGACCCCGTGACCTCAAACACGAGGAGGATGTTTTCCAGCTCCACCACGGCGAATCCCTCGACTGGGGAGACACACATTGCCACTGAGGAGGTTGGAGGTGAGAATTCTGCACCAAGAGAGTGAGTGTGAGGCGTAAAGCAAGTGACCGAGTGAGTGGGGAGTGGGGGTCCCGGAATTAGGGGGGTGGGTACACGCGAGGGCTGAGGGCAGCTGAGTGAGTGAATGAGGCCGACATTCTCGAGGAGAATGAGGGACAATCTCATTGAAAACAATGGAAAATCTCTGGTCAGATCCCATTAGGAGTATTGGGAGCAGTTTTGGGTCTTGTATCTAAGGAACGATGTGCTGGACTTTGGAAGGGTCCAGAGGAGGTTCACAAGGTTTACTAACCATGCCTCCTATATTCTGATCCAAATCATTAATATAAATGACCAATAACAGTGGGCCCAGCACTGATCCCTGAGGGACACCGCCGGTCACAGGCCTCCAGTTTGAAAAACAACTCTCTACAACCACCCTCTGGCTTCGGTCAAGAAGCCAATTTCAAATCCATTTCAATCCCTCACCCTGGATCCTGTGAGATTTAACTTTACGCAACAACTTACCATGCGGTACCTTGTCAAAGGCTTTGCTAAAGTCCATGTAGACAACATCAACTGCACTGCCCTCATCTACCTTCTTGGTTACCCCTTCAAAAAACTCTATTAAATTTGTGAGATATGATTTTCCACTCACAAAGCCATGCCGACTGTCCCTAATCAGTGTCTGTGTCTCTAAATGCCTGTAGATTCTGTCTCTCAAAATACCTTCCAACAATTTACCCACCACAGATGTGAGGCTCACTGGCCTGTAGTTCCCAGGCTTTTCCCTGCAGCCCCTTTTTAAACAAAGACACAACATTTGCCCCTCTCCAATCCTCAGGCACCTCACCCGTGACTATCGATTCAAATATCTCTGTTAGGGGATCCGCAATTTCTTCCCTGGCCTCCCACAGTGTCCTGGGATAAACTTCATCAGATCCCGGGAATTTACCTACCTTGATGCGCTTTAAGATTTCCAGCATCACCTTCTCTGTAATATGTTCACTCCTCAAAACATCACTGTTTATTTCCCTAAGTTCCCGAACATCCGTGCTTTTCTCAACAGTAAATACTGATGAGAAATATTCATTTAGGATCTCATTCATCTCTTGTGGATCCGCAACCTTGTTGATCCTCTGGGTGAATGTGAATTTGAGAGAGTTTGTTTGGATCAGGTAACTATTTTGATTGGCTGTTTTTCTCTCTCCCATTCGCAGAATCATCGGGAGCAGAAGGTGATGGTAGGAATTCATCTCTGAACTCAACATTTCCGACGCAATCTTTCACCATGCTGTACCTGTCCTGGGAGTGTGTGATGGGGGACAGTGTAGAGGGAGCTTTACTCTGTATCTAATCCCATGCTGTACCTGTCCTGGGAGTGTGTGATGGGGGACAGTGTAGAGGGAGCTTTACTCTGTATCTAACCCCGTGCTGTACCTGTCCTGGGAGTGTTTGATGGGGGGACAGTGTAGAGGGAGCTTTACTCTGTATCTAACCCCGTGCTGTACCTGTCCTGGGAGTGTTTGGTGGGGACAGTGTAGAGGGAGCTTTACTCTGTATCTAACCCCGTGCTGTACCTGTCCTGGGAGTGTTTGATGGGGGACAGTGTAGAGGGAGCTTTACTCTGTATCTAACCCCGTGATGTACCTGTCCTGGGAGTGTTTGATGGGGGACAGTGTAGAGGGAGCTTTACTCTGTATCTAACCCCGTGCTGTACATGTCCTGGGAGTGTTTGATGGGGACAGTGTAGAGGGAGCTTTACTCTGTATCTAACCCCGTGCTGTACCTATCCTCGGAGTGTTTGATGGGGGGGACAGTGTAGAGGGAGCTTTACTCTGTATCTAACCCCGTGCTGTACCTGTCCTGGGAGTGTTTGATTGGGGGACAGTGGCAGGTGCTGAGAGTTTGCACGTCAGAGGGTCACAGTAGCTGAGGAGTTGCCGCACTGGCAGAGGGTCAAGTGTGAGGGCGAGTTGACAGCCCTGTCAGAGGGTCAGTGCTGAGGGAAGCTGCCGCAAATGTCAGAGGGCAGTGCTGGGGAGCGCCGCACGTCTAGAGGGTCCAGTGCTGAGAAGTGCCGCATCTGTCAGAGGGGCAGGCTGAGGAGTGCCGCGACTGTCAGAGGGCAGTGCTGAGGGGAGCGCCGCACTGTCAGAGGGTCAGTGCTGAGGGAATGGTGTCCTGGGACCAATGATTATCCCTAACATGACATCACAAAAAAAAACAGATAAACTGGGTCATTCTCACATTACTGTGTGTGGGATCTTGCTGTGCGTAGATAGGCTGCTGAGTTTCCTGCATTGCAACCAGAAGGACAAGGGCAGCAGATACCTGGGAACACCCCCACCTGGAGGTTCCCCTCTGAGTCACTCACCATCCCGACTGGGAAATATATCGGCCGTTCCTTCACTGTTGCTGGGGTCAAAATCCTGGAACTCCCTCCCTAACAGCACTGTGGGTGTACCTACACCACATGGGGGAACTGCAAGATGGCGAATCACTCACCCCCTTCTCAAGGGGGCAGTTTGGGGTGAGGGAGAGTAAGTGCTGGGATGAGGCAACAAGATCCCCGGGTCCAGCAAGTAATAAATGAAAACTGTGAGTTTGTGAAACTTCCACGGAAGGGGGGGCAGTGAGAGACTCCGAGATGGGCAGTGCTAACAGGGTCGGGAGAGAGTGTCAGCTCAGTGTAGGATGAAGTGGGGGAGGGATACTGGGGGGAAGGCAGGAGGGGACTGAGGGGCAGAGAGGGGGAAAACAGTGGGAGGGAGAGACGGAGAATCTCCAGCAATGAGTCACCAAATCTTTGAAAAATCTGTGTGAGCGATGGAACACTCCCAGAGGAGCAAAAACCAGGCTGAAACCTCATAAAAGATTCATAAACTGCAGAAGCAACCTCCCAGCGATACGTCACACACTCACCACTGCAGATTCCCCCCTCCCTATCCAACCCACTGCATCTCTCACTGGGGTACGGCTCCCACACACACTGACTCTCACTGGGGTACGGGTCCCACACACACTGACTCTCACTGGGGTATGGCTCCCACACACACTGACTCTAACTGGGGTACGGGTCCCACACACACTGACTCTCACTGGGGTACGGGTCCCACACACACTGACTCTCACTGGGGTACGGGTCCCACACACACTGACTCTCACTGGGGTACGGGTCCCACACACACTGACTCTCACTGGGGTACGGGTCCCACACACACTGACTCTCACTGGGGTACGGGTCCCACACACACTGACTCTCACTGGGGTACGGCTCCCACACACACTGACTCTCACTGGGATACGGGTCCCACACACACTGACTCTCACTGGGGTACGGGTCCCACACACACTGACTCTCACTGGGGTACGGCTCCCACACACACTGACTCTCACTGGGGTACGGGTCCCACACACACTGACTCTCACTGGGGTACGGGTCCCACACACACTGACTCTCACTGGGGTACGGGTCCCACACACACTGACTCTCACTGGGGTACGGGTCCCACACACACTGACTCTCACTGGGGTACGGCTCCCACACACACTGACTCTCACTGGGGTACGGGTCCCACACACACTGACTCTCACTGGGGTACGGGTCCCACACACACTGACTCTCACTGGGGTACGGGTCCCACACACACTGACTCTCACTGGGGTACGGGTCCCACACACACTGACTCTCACTGGGGTACGGCTCCCACACACACTGACTCTCACTGGGGTACGGGTCCCACACACACTGACTCTCACTGGGGTACGGCTCCCACACACACTGACTCTCACTGGGGTACGGCTCCCACACACACTGACTCTCACTGGGGTACGGCTCCCACACACACTCTGTTCTAGATGAGGGATAGGGAGACCGGAACTGTGCACAGTGCTCCGAGTGTGGGTCTAACCGAGGGATATGGGGATCGCAAGTGAAAATATACAGTGTGGAGTTACAGTGGGAGCCATTTTGTGAAGTGAATCCAAATATCTTGGCTCAAAATGGCTGCCATGTCCCAACCTTGGAAGCCATGATGGATTGTCTAATGACTGTGGATTGACTTGGCCCCCAGCTTCCTCCACCTTTTAACGGCTGTAACTGTTTTAACATCTGTGATATAGCCCCTCGTTCTGACTTTCTCTTTGCGTTTTATCTCTAAGATGTAGGGATTTCTGCAACACAAGACCCCACCCCCCGACATCTATTACTCAATGACCATCCCCCCCCGACTTCACAATCAGTCCCCCTTAGCAACGGGCTCCTGGTCTCTCACCAGCCTCATGGAGCAAGGCCAGCATTTCAGGGCCTTCCCAGGTAAGCAGGTAGACCCTGATTACTCCTGAGACTAATTCTTCACAAACCAGGAGGGATGATTTAACCTGTGGGCCACCTTTTCGGGGAGAGGCCTATGGAAGGTTTCAGAGCCTTCTCTGCAGTCTCAGAGCAGGAGTTTCTGATAATGTCTCCAGAAAGCTCTACATCACCCCAAAGTGACCCCTTCCATCCCAGGCATCTCTCCTGAATACTGACCCTCAAGCAGTGTGGCACTTTCTGTCAGAGGATCAGAGCAGAAGGAGTGCCGCACTGTCAGAGGGTCAGTGCTGAGGGAGCGCCGCACTGTCAGAGGGTCAGTGCTGAGGGAGCGCCGCACTGTCAAAGGGTCAGTGCCAAGGGAGTGCCGCACTGTCAGAGGGTCAGTGCTGAGGGAGCGCCGCACTGTCAGAGGGTCAGTGCTGAGGGAGCGCCGCACTGTCAGAGGGTCAGTGCTGAGGGAGTGCCGCACTGTCAGAGGGTCAGTGCCAAGGGAGTGCCGCACTGTCAGAGGGTCAGTGCTGAGGGAGCGCCGCACTGTCAGAGGGTCAGTGCTGAGGGAGCGCCGACTGTCAAAGGGTCAGTGCCAAGGGAGTGCCGCACTGTCAGAGGGTCAGTGCTGAGGGAGCGCCGCACTGTCAGAGGGTCAGTGCCGAGGGAGCGCCGCACTGTCAGAGGGTCAGTGCTGAGGGAGCGCCGCACTGTCAGAGGGTCAGTGCTGAGGGAGCGCCGCACTGTCAGAGGGTCAGTGCTGAGGGAGCGCCGCACTGTCAGAGGGTCAGTGCTGAGGGAGCGCCGCACTGTCAGAGGGTCAGTGCTGAGGGAGCGCCGCACTGTCAGAGGGTCAGTGCTGAGGGAGTTCGCACTGTCAGAGGGTCAGTGCTGAGGGAGTGCCGCACTGTCAGAGGGTCAGTGCTGAGGGAGTGCCGCACTGTCAGAGGGTCAGTGCTGAGGGAGTGCCGCACTGTCAGAGGGTCAGTGCTGAGGGAGTGCTGCACTATCAGAGGGTCAGTGCTGAGGGCGTTTTGCCACTGTCAGAGGGTCAGTGCTGAGGGAGTGCCGCACTGTCAGAGGGTCAGTGCTGAGGGAGTGCCGCACTGTCAGAGGGTCAGTGCTGAGGGAGTGCCGCACTGTCAGGGGGTCAGTGCTGAGGAGTTTGCACTGTCATAGGGTCAGTGCGAGGGAGTGCCGCACTGTCAGAGGGTCAGTGCTGAGGGAGTGCCGCACTGTCAGAGGGTCAGTGCTGAGGGAGTGCCGCACTGTCAGAGGGTCAGTGCTGAGGGAGTGCCGCACTGTCAGAGGGTCAGTGCTGAGGGAGTGCCGCACTGTCAGAGGGTCAGTGCTGAGGGAGTGCCGCACTGTCAGAGGGTCAGTGCTGAGGGAGTGCCGCACTGTCAGAGGGTCAGTGCTGAGGGAGTGCCGCACTGTCAGAGGGTCAGCACCGAGCCTCTGTCTTTTTGTTCTTTTATAATAAGAAGATAAGAACTAGGAGCAGGAGTTGGCCATTCGGCCCCTTGAACCTGCTCCCCCATTCAATAAAATCATGGCTGATCTTTTCATGGACTCAGCTCCACTTCCCCGCCCACTCACCATAATCCTTAATTCCTTTACTGTTCAAAAATCTATCTATCTTTGCCTTAAACACATTCATTGATGGAGCCTCAACTGGGCCGGGGAATTCCACAGATTCCCAACCCTTTGTATGAAGAAATTCCTCCTCAACTCAGTCCTAAATCTGCTCCCCCTTATTTTGAGGCCATGCCCCCTAGTTCTAGTTTCACCCCCCAGTGGAAACAACTTCCCTGTTTCTATCTTATCGATTCCCTTCATAATCTTCTATGTTTCTATAAGATCTTCCCCTCATTCTTCTGAATTCCAATGAGTATAGCCCCAGTCTACTCAGTCTCTCCTCATAATCCAATCCTCTCAACTCCGGAATTAACCGAGTGAATCTCCTCTGCACCCCCTCCAGTGCCAGTAAATCCTTTCTCAAATAAGGAGACCAAAACTGTACCCAGTAACTCCAGCTGTGGCTTCACCAGCACCTTATACATCTGTAACATAACCTCACTGTTTTTAAACTCCATCCCTCTGGCAATGAAGGACAGAATTCCATTTGCCGCCTTAATTACCCGCTGCAAACCAACTCCTTGTGATTCCTGCACAAGGACACCCAGGTCCCTCTGCACAGCAGCATGCTGCAATATTTTACCATTTAAATAATGGTCCATTTTGCTGTTATTCTTACAAAAATGGACAATCTCACATTTACCATCACTGTACTCCATCTGCCAGACCCTCGCCCACTCACTTACACTGTCTATATCCCTTTGCAGACTTTCAGCATCCTCCACACACTTTGCTCTTCCACCCATCTCAGTGTCATCCGTGAATTTTGACACACTGCACTCGGTCTCCAATTCCAAATCATCTGTGTCAATCGTAAATGATTGCAATCCCAACGCTGATCCCTGAGGCACACCACTCGTCACTGATCGCCAACCAGAAAAACACCCATTTACCCCCACTCTTTGCTTTCTGTTAGTTAACCAATCCTCTATCCACACTATCGTTTCTATTAGAACAAAGAGCAAAGAAAATTCCAGCTCAGGAAGAGGCCCTTTGGCCCCTCCAAGCCTGCACTGACCATGTTGCACCAACTGAACGAAAATCACCTAACCTTCCGGGGACCATATCCCTCTATTCCCATCCTGTTCATGGACTTGTCAAAACTCCCCTTAAAGCTTATTCCCCCGGCAGCGAGTTCCAGGCACCCACCACTCTCTATGTAAAAAGTCTGCCTCGTACTTTAAACATTTAAACATGCCTTTAAACTTTGCCCCTCACATCTTAAACCTGTGTCCCCGAGTAATTGACTCTTCCACCCTGGGAAAAAGCTTCTGATTATCCACTCTGCCTCTCATAATCTTGTAGACTTCTATCAGGTCTCCCCTCAACCTCCGTCGCTCCAATGAGAACAAACCAAATTCTTTAATTTTTCCAGGTCCCACACTCAACGTACGGTTTGAGAGCAGCAAGGAGCAAGTCACATATTCCCCAAACAAAGGCAAACATGCAGAACTACACATTAGGTAGGAAACGGAATGACTCTCACTGGGGTATGGGTCCCACACACACTGACTCTCACTGGGGTCCCACACACACTGACCCTCACTGGGGTACGGCTCCCACACACACTGACTCTCACTGGGGTACGGCTCCCCCACACACTGACTCTCACTGGGGTACGGGTCCCCCACACACTGACTCTCACTGGGGTACGGGTCCCACACACACTGACTCTCACTGGGGTACGGGTCCCACACACACTGACTCTCACTGGGGTACGGCTCCCACACACACTGACTCTCACTGGGGTACGGCTCCCACACACACTGACTCTCACTGGGGTACGGCTCCCACACACACTGACTCTCACTGGGGTACGGCTCCCACACACACTGACTCTCACTGGGGTACGGCTCCCACACACACTGACTCTCACTGGGGTACGGCTCCCACACACACTGACTCTCACTGGGGTACGGCTCCCACACACACTGACTCTCACTGGGGTACGGCTCCCACACACACTGACTCTCACTGGGGTACGGCTCCCACACACACTGACTCTCACTGGGGTACGGCTCCCACACACACTGACTCTCACTGGGGTACGGCCCCACACACACTGACTCTCACTGGGTTAGGGCTCCCACACACACTGACTCTCACTGGGGACGGCTCCCACACACACTGACTCTCACTGGGGTACGGCTCCCACACACACTGACTCTCACTGGGGTACGGGTCCCACACACACTGACTCTCACTGGGGTACGGGTCCCACACACACTGACTCTCACTGGGGTACGGCTCCCACACACACTGACTCTCACTGGGGTACGGCTCCCACACACACTGATGGTGTTTAGTGCGAATTTTGTGATTTGTGTGAGGGTTTTTTGCTGGTTATTTTGTCTGTAACCTCGAATTTTTCTCATTCTCCCACAGTCATTCCTGATCAATCCAAGTTTTATTATGGTAAGTGGGAATTCTGCGACCCCCCAACTACAGAGAAATTCTGCTCACGTTTTCACACAGTTCTCTCACAGCCTGCTCCTGTCCTGTCGCAATGCTTTAATCTCACTGCTCTGGCATTTACTCCCCCAATCCCTAATTGCCCCTTTGAGAAGGGGGTGGGTGAGCTGCCTTCTTGAACCTGCTGCAGTTCCCCGTGTGGTGTAGGTACACCCACAGTGCTGTTAGGGAGGGAGTTCCAGGATTTTGACCCCAGCGACAGTGAAGGAACGGCCGATATATTTCCCAGTCGGGATGGTGAGTGACTCGGAGGGGAACCTCCAGGTGGGGGTGTTCCCAGGTATCTGCTGCCCTTGTCCTTCTAGATGGTAGAGGTGGTGGGTTTGGAAGGTGCTGCCTAAAGGAGCCATGGTGAGTCGCTGCAGTGCACATCTTTGGACACTAAGGGACAATTTAGCACGGCCAATCCAATCTAACCTGCACAAGTTTGGACACTAAGGGACAATTTAGCATGGCCAATCCAATCTAACCTGCACATCTTTGGACACTAAGGGACAATTTAGCATGGCCAATCCAATCTAACCTGCACATCTTTGGACACTAAGGGACAATTTAGCATGGCCAATCCAATCTAACCTGCACATCTTTGGACACTAGGACAATTTAGCATGGCCAATCCACCTAACCTACTACATCTTTGGACACTAAGGGGCAATTTAGCATGGCCAATCCACTCTAACCTACACATCTTTGGACACTAGGGACAATTTAGCATGGCCAATCCAATCTAACCTGCGCATCTTTGGACACTAAGAAGCAATTTAGCACGGTCAATCCACCTAACCCACACATCTTTGGACACTAAGGGACAATTTAGCATGGGCAATACACTGAACCCGCACATCTTTGGACACTAAGGGACATATAGCATGGCCAATCCACCTAACCTACACATCTTTGGACACTAAGGGTCATTTAGCATGGTCAATCCACCTAACCTGCGCGTCTTTAGACATTAAGGGGCAATTTAGCATGGCCAATCCACCCTAACCTACACATCTTTGGACACTAAGGGACAATTTAGCATGGCGAATCCACCCTAACCTACACATCTTTGGACACTAAGGGTCAATTTAGCATGGTCAATCCACCTAACCTGCGCGTCTTTAGACACTAAGGGGCAATTTAGCATGGCCAATCCACCCTAACCTACACATCTTTGGACACTAAGGGACAATTTAGCATGGCGAATCCACCCTAACCTACACATCTTTGGACACTAAGGGGCAATTTAGCATGGCCAATCCACCCTAACCTACACATCTTTGGACATTCAGATGGCTTGGAACCCAGAAGAGAGTATTACCCTGCCGCCCTGGATTACTAACCCAGTGACAATCCCATGGCACCATCATGTCCTCCTCAACGCGCAGATGATCAAAGACTCCAGTGGGGTCACTATCAGAGAGAGTCTTCAAACCAGAGCTGACCTTTTTGCTGTTGTTATATTGTGATCTCTCTCCCTCTGATGTGGAGAGGCGTTGGACTGGGGTAAGCACAGTAAGAAGTCTCACAACACCAGGTTAAAGTCCAGTAATGCTACCAACTAAACCTGTTGGATTTTAACCTGGTGTTGTGAGACTTCTTCCTCTGCTTACTCCAGTCCAACGCTGGGATCTCTACATCACAGTCTCACAACACCAGGTTAAAGTTCAATACATTTATTTTGTATCACGAGCTTTCAGAGCGCTGCTCCTTCATCAGGTGAGTGGGATTTCTGTTCACTAACAGGGCATATAAAAACACAAACTCAATTTACAGAATAATGGTTGAAATGTGAGTCTTTACAGGTAATCAAGTCTTAAAGGTACAGGCAATGTGAGTGGAGAGAGGGTTAAACACAGGTTAAAGAGATGTTTATTGTCGTCAGATGGGACAGTTAGTGAGACAGGACAGCAAGTCATGGGGGTTACAGATAGTGTGACATGAAGCCAAGATCCCTGTTAAGACCGTCCTCATGCGTGCGGAACTTGGCTATCAGTCTCAACTCAGCAACACTGCGCTGTTGTGTGTCATGAAGGTCCCCTTGAAGAATGTTTACCGGAAGGTCGGAGGCCAAATGCGCGTGACCGCTGGAGCGTTCCCCAACAGGAAGGGAACAGTCTTGCCTGGTGATTGTCGAGTGATGTTCATTCATTCATTATCGTAGTGTCTGCACAATCTCCCCAATGTACCATGCCTCGGGACATCCTTTCCTGCAATGTATCAGGTAGACAACGTTGGCTGAGTTGCAAGAGTATGTACCGTGTACCTGGTGGATGGTATTCTCACGATTGATGATATCATCCGTGTCAATGATCCGCCATGTCTTGCAGAGGTTGCTGTGCCAGGGTTGTGTGGTATTGTGGTCACTGTTCTCCTGAAGGTTGGGTAGTTTGCTGCGAACAATGGTCTGTTTGAGGTCGCGCGGTTGTCTGAAGGCAAGAAGTGGTGGGGTGGGGGTGGGCCTAACGAGATGTTCATCGTCATCGATGATATGTTGAAGACTCCGGAGAAGATGTTGTAGCTTCTCCGCTCCGGGGAAGTGCTGGACAACAAAGGGTACTCTGTCCACCATGTCCTGTGTTCGTCTTAGAATCATAGAGGTTTACAGCATGGAAACAGGTCCTTCAGCCTAATTTGTCCATGCTGTCCCTTTTTTTTAAAGCCCGAAGCGAATTCCAATTGCCCACATTTGGCCCATATCCCATCGTACCCATGTAACTGTCTAAATGCTTTTTAAAAGATAAAATTATATCCGCCTCTACTACTACTGCCTCTGGCAGCTTGTTCCAGACACTCACCACCCTCTGTGTGAAACACTCACCCCTCTGGACACTTTTGTATCTCTCCCCTCTCACCTTAAACCGATACCCTCTAGTTTTAGACTCCCCCCTACCTTTGGGAAAAGATATTGACTATCTCGCTGATCTGAGCCCCTCATTATTTTATAGACATCTATAAGATCACCCCTCAGCCTCCTACGCTCCAGAGAAAAAAGTCCCAGTCTATCCAGCCTCTCCTTATAACTCAATCCATCAAGTCCCGGTAACATCCTAGTAAATCTTTTCTACACTCTTTCTAGTTTAATAATATCCTTTCTATAATAGGGTGACCAGAACTGTACACAGTATTCCAAGTGTGGCCTTACCAATGTCTTGTACAACTTCAACAAGACGTCCCAACTCCTGTATTCAATGTTCTGACCGATGAAACCAAGCATTGCCGAATGCCTTCTTCACCACTCTGTCCACCTGTGACTCCACTTTCAAGGAGCTATGAACCTGTACCCCGAGATCTCTTTGTTCTGTAACTCTCCCCAACACCCTACCATTAACTGAGTAAGTCCTGCCCTGGTTCAATCAAAATACATCACCTCACATTTATCTAAATTAAACTCCATCTGTCATTTGTCAGCCCACTGGCCCCAATTGATCAAGATCCTGTTGCAACCGGAGATAACTTTCTTCACTGTCCACTATGCCACCAATCTTGGTGTCATCCACAAACTTACTAACTATGCCCCCTATATTCTCATCCAAATCATTAATATAAATGACCAATAACAGTGGACCCAGCACTGATCCCTGAGGCACACCGCTGGTCACAGGCCTCCAGTTTGAAAAAGAACTCTCTACAACCACCCTCTGGCTTCTGTCAAGAAGCCAATTTTGAATCCATTTCAATCCCTCACTCTGGATCCAGTGAGATTTAACCTTATGCAACAACCTGCCATGCGGTACCTTGTCAAAGGCTTTGCTAAAGTCCATGTAGACAACATCAACTGCACTGCCCTCATCTACCTTCTTGGTTACCCCTTCAAAAAACTCAATTAAATTTGTGAGACATGATTTTCCACTCACAAAGCCATGCTGACTATCCCTAATCAGTGTCTGTGTCTCTAAATGCCTGTAGGTTCTGTCTCTCAAAATACCTTCCAACAATTTACCCACCACAGATGTGAAGCTCACTGGCCTGTAGTTCCCAGGCTTTTCCCTGCAGCCCCTTTTAAAACAAAGACACGACATTTGCCCCTCTCCAATCTTCAGGCACCTCACCCGTGACTATCAATGATTCAAATATCTCAGCTAGGGGACCCTGCAATTTCCTCCCTAGCCTCCCACAAAGGAGGGGGTGTAGGGGACTGGAGGAGGTTACAGAGATAGGGAGGGGGATGTAGGGGGGCTGGAGGAGGTTACAGAGAGAGGGAGGGGATGTAGGGGGCTGGAGGAGGTTACAGAGATAGGGAGGGGGATGTAGGGACTGGAGGAGATTATGGAGATAGGGAGTGGGTGTAGGGAGCTGGAGGAGGTTACAGAGATAGGGAGGGGGTGTAGGGAGTTGGAGGAGGTTACAGAGATAGGGAGGGTGTAGGTCTGGGGAGGTTCAGAGAAGGGAGGGGTGTAGGGTCTGGAGGAGGTTACAGAGATAGGGAGGGTTGTAGGGGCTGGAGGAGGTTACAGAGATAGGGAGGGGTGTAGGACTGGAGGAGGTTACAGAGATAGGGAGGGGTGTAGGGCTGTAGGAGGTTACAGAGATAGGGAGGGGTGTAGGGGCTGGAGGAGGTTACAGAGATAGGGAGGGGTGTAGGGGCTGGAGGAGGTTACAGAGATAGGGAGGGTTGTAGGGGCTGGAGGAGGTTACAGAGATAGGGAGGGGTGTAGGGGCTGGAGGAGGTTACAGAGATAGGGAGGGGTGTAGGGGCTGGAGGGGGTTACAGAGATAGGGAAGGGGGGTGTAGGGGCTGGAGGAGGTTACAGAGATAGGGAGGGGTGTATGGGCTGAGGAGGTTACGAGAGGGGTTAGGGCTGAGGAGGTTCAGAGATAGGGAGGGGGTGTAGGGGCTGTAGGAGTTACAGAGATAGGGAGGGGTGTAGGGCTGGAGAGGTTCGAGATAGGGAGGGGGTGTAGGGGCGGGAGGAGTTAAGAATAGGAGGGTGTAGGGCTGTAGGAGGTTTACAGAGTATGGGGGGGTGTAGGGGCTGGAGGAGGTTACAGAGATAGGGAGGGGGTGTAGGGCTGGAGGAGGTTACAGAGATAGGGAGGGGGTGTAGGGGTTCGAGGGGGTTACAGAGATAGGGAGGGTGTGTAGGGACTGGAGGAGGTTACAGAGATAGGGAGGGGGGGAATCTGATTAATGTTGATAACTGTTTTTTTTCTCTTGTATCTGCAGATTATTCTAGCCTTCGCAGAAATGGGTTGATTTTGGCTGGAGTCTTTTGTGTCTGTGGAATCGGCGTCGTATTGTGTGAGTGTTGGAATTACTGCTGCAGCGATATCTCGAAAAATCCGGTTCACCAAGAGGCCATTCCACCCATCAATCCAGTGCTCGCCCTTCAAAAGATCTCTCCAATTAGTCCTCTCTCTCTCCCTGTAAATATTACCTTCCGGTATTTTCCCAATTGCCCCTTTTGAAAGTTCCTATTGAATCTGCTTCCCCCGCCCTTTCAAGCAGCACCTTCCAGATCACAACAACTCGCTGTGTGTCCAAAATAAAATTCTCCCCATCTCCCCCCCTCTGGTTCTTTTCCCGATTCTCTTCAATCTGTGTCCCCTCTGGTTACCGAGCCTCCTGTCATTGGAAACACTTTCTCCTCATTCACTCCATCCAAACCCCCCTCCCTCCCTCCCCGTCGTGATTCTGAACACCTCGATTCAATCTCCCCCTGAACCTTCTCTGCTCCGAGGGGAACCATCCCAGCTTCTCCCTGTCTCTCCACATAAACTGAATCCCCCTCACCAGCCACCCCTGGAATGTTCTGGTAAATCTCCCCCTGAATCTGTCGAAGGTTCTGATGTCCTTCCTGAAATTGTGATGATCCCAGAATTGAGCAAGAACGTTCTCACTTTTGTATTAACTTTATCCAGAGATGTGATCTTGCGCTGCTGGCATACACATCCCTCCCATCCCTATCTCCCTCTATTTCCCCTCTCCTCAACTGTTTATCCACTTTCTCCCCGTAAACACATCAATAACATTCACCTCCCCCACTCCCCATGGGAGCGAGTCCCACATTCTCCCCCACTCCCCATGGGAGCGAGTCCCACATTCTCCCCCACTCCCCATGGGAGCGAGTCCCACATTCTCCCCCACTCCCCATGGGAGCGAGTCCCACATTCTCCCCCACTCCCTGTGGGAGTGAGTCCCACATTCTCCCCACTCCCCGTGGGAGCGAGTCCCACATTCTCCCCACTCCCCGTGGGAGCGAGTCCCACATTCTCCCCACTCCCCGTGG
>JAGIQG010000016.1:1261131-1320419 GCA_024679065.1 Sphyrna mokarran | reverse complement strand
CCAGTGAGAGTTAGTGTGTGTGGGACACGTATCCCAGTGAGAGTTAGTGTGTGTGGGACACGTATCCCGGTGAGAGTTAGTGTGTGTGGGACCCGTACCCCAGTGAGTGTCAGTGTGTGTGGGATCTGTATCCCAGTGAGAGTCAGTGTGTGTGGGACCCGTACCCCAGTGAGAGTCAGTTTGTGTGGGAGCCGTATCCCAGTGAGAGTCAGTGTGTGTGGGACCGTACCCCATTGAGAGTCAGTGTGTGTGTGGGACCCGTATGCCAGTGAGGTCAGTGTTTGTGGGACCCGTATACCATTGAGAGTCAGTGTGTGTGGGCCGTATCCCAGTTAGAGTCAGTGTGTGTGGGAGCCATACCCCAGTGAGAGTCAGTGTGTGTGGGACCCGTACCCCAGTGAGAGTCAGTGTGTGTGGGAGCCGTACCCCAGTGAGAGATGCAGTGGGTTGGATAGGGAGGGGGGAATCTGCAGTGGTGAGTGTGTGACGTATCGCTGGGAGGTTGCTTCTGCAGTTTATGAATCTTTTATGAGGTTTCAGCCTGGTTTTTGCTCCTCTGGGAGTGTTCCATCGCTCACACAGATTTTTCAAAGATTTGGTGACTCATTGCTGGAGATTCTCCGTCTCTCCCTCCCACTGTTTTCCCCCTCTCTGCCCCTCAGTCCCCTCCTGCCTTCCCCCCAGTATCCCTCCCCCACTTCATCCTACACTGAGCTGACACTCTCTCCCGACCCTGTTAGCACTGCCCATCTCGGAGTCTCTCACTGCCCCCCCTTCCGTGGAAGTTTCACAAACTCACAGTTTTCATTTATTACTTGCTGGACCCGGGGATCTTGTTGCCTCATCCCAGCACTTACTCTCCCTCACCCCAAACTGCCCCCTTGAGAAGGGGGTGAGTGATTCGCCATCTTGCAGTTCCCCCATGTGGTGTAGGTACACCCACAGTGCTGTTAGGGAGGGAGTTCCAGGATTTTGACCCCAGCAACAGTGAAGGAACGGCCGATATATTTCCCAGTCGGGATGGTGAGTGACTCAGAGGGGAACCTCCAGGTGGGGGTGTTCCCAGGTATCTGCTGCCCTTGTCCTTCTGGTTGCAATGCAGGAAACTCAGCAGCCTATCTACGCACAGCAAGATCCCACACACAGTAATGTGAGAATGACCCAGTTTATCTGTTTTTTTTTGTGATGTCATGTTAGGGATAATCATTGGTCCCAGGACACCATTCCCTCAGCACTGACCCTCTGACAGTGCGGCGCTCCCTCAGCACTGACCCTCTGACAGTGCGGCACTCCCTCAGCACTGACCTTCTGACAGTGCGGCGCTCCCTCAGCACTGACCCTCTGACAGTGCGGCACTCCCTCAGCACTGACCCTCTGACAGTGCGGCGCTCCCTCAGCATTTTTGGGGGGGGTCTGACCCTCTGACATTGCGCACTCCTCAGCACTGACCCTCTGACAGTGCGCACTGTCCCTCAGCCTGACTCTCTGTGACAGTTGCACTCCCCAGCACTGTAACCTCTGACAGTGCGGAACTCCCTCCACTGACCCTCTGACAGTGCGGAACTCCGCTCAGCAGCTGACCCTCTGATAGTGTGGCACTCCCTCAGCACTGACCCTCTGATAGTGCGGCGCTCCCCCTCAGCACTGACCCTCTGACGTGCGGCACTCCCTCAGCACTGACCCTTCTGACAGTGCAGCCCTCCCTCAGCACTGACCCTCTGACAGTGCGGCACTCCCTCAGCACTGACCCTCTGACAGTGCGGCACTCCCTCAGCACTGACCCTCTGACAGTGCGGCACTCTCTCAGCACTGACCCTCTGACAGTGCGGCACTCCCTCAGCACTGACCCTCTGACAGTGCGGTGCTCCCTCAGCACTGACCCTCTGACAGTGCGGCACTCCCTCAGCGCTGACCCTCTGACAGTGCGGCACTCCCTCAGCGCTGACCCTCTGACAGTGCGGCACTCCCTCAGCACTGACCCTCTGACAGTGCGGCACTCCCTCAGCACTGACCCTCTGACAGTGCAGCACTCCCTCAGCACTGACCCTCTGACAGTGCGGCACTCCCTCAGCACTGACCCTCTGTCAGTGCGGCACTTCCCTCAGCACTACCCTCTGACAGTGCGGCACTTCCCTCAGCACTGACCCTCTGACAGTGCGCACTCCCTCAGCACTGACC
The DNA here is from genome assembly GCA_024679065.1 of Sphyrna mokarran. Classification (NCBI taxonomy): domain Eukaryota; kingdom Metazoa; phylum Chordata; class Chondrichthyes; order Carcharhiniformes; family Carcharhinidae; genus Sphyrna; species Sphyrna mokarran. The sequence goes on along the minus strand of JAGIQG010000016.1, from coordinate 1,318,241 downwards.
CTCTGACAGTGCGGCACTCCCTCTGCACTGACCCTCTGACTGCGGCACTCCCTCATGCCTGACCCTCTGACAGTGCGTCACTCCCTCAGCACTGACCCTCTGACAGTGCGGCACTCCCTCAGCACTGACCCTCTGACAGTGCGGCACTCCCTCAGCACTGACCCTCTGACAGTGCGGCACTCCCTCAGCACTGACCCTCTGACAGTGCGGCACTCCCTCAGCACTGACCCTCTGACAGTGCGGCACTCCCTCAGCACTGACCCTCTGACAGTGCGGCACTCCCTCAGCACTGACCCTCTGACAGTGCGGCGCTCCCTCAGCACTGACCCTCTGACAGTGCGGCACTCCCTCAGACTGACCCTCTGACAGTGCGGCACTCCCTCAGCACTGACCCTCTGACAGTGCGGCACTCCCTCAGCACTGACCCTCTGACAGTGCGGCACTCCCTCAGCACTGACCCTCTGACAGTGCGGCACTCCCTCAGCACTGACCCTCTGACAGTGCGGCACTCCCTCAGCACTGACCCTCTGACAGCGCGGCACTCCCTCAGCACTGACCCTCTGACAGCGCGGCACTCCCTCAGCACTGACCCTCTGACAGCGCGGCACTCCCTCAGCACTGACCCTCTGACAGCGCGGCACTCCCTCAGCACTGACCCTCTGACAGCGCGGCACTCCCTCAGCATTGGACCCTCTGACAGCGCGGCACTCCCTCAGCACTGACCCTCTGACAGTGCGGCACTCCCTCAGCACTGACCCTCTGACAGTGCGGCACTCCCTCAGCACTGACCCTCTGACAGTGCGGCACTCCCTCAGCACTGACCCTCTGACAGTGCGGCATCCCTCAGCACTGACCCTCTGACAGTGCGGCACTTCCCTCAGCACTGACCTCTGACAGTGCGGGCACTCCCTCAGCACTGACCCTCTGACAGTGCGGCACTCCCTCAGCACTGACCCTCTGACAGTGCGGCACTCCCTCAGCACTGACCCTCTGACAGTGCGGCACTCCCTCAGCACTGACCCTCTGACAGTGCAGCACTCCCTCAGCACTGACTCTCTAATAGTGGGGCGCTCCCTCAAGGCTGACCACGGAGATATCCCTTGTCCTAATACTCGAATCCTGAATATTGTTACTCTCTCTCTAAGTACTAACACTCACCTTTAATCCCTGTATGCATTCTAATAATTGATCAGTAAATTCTCAGCCTTCTTCCTCACTCTCAACTCTGTTCCATTGACTTTGTCTGACTCCTGAGACAGCGAGGATGATTGGTCGTGAGTTGTTGACATTTTCAGGGAAGATATTTCAAAGTAAAACCAAATTCCCTCAAGATTTGAAGGTATTTTATTGGAGTTTCCTGTACAAACTGCCCCCTGTACAATGCTGCTTTGCCCCAGGCTCTCCCTCCATCCCCCGGGGAATACAGGGAGGGCAGGGTGGGGGTGTCACAGTGGCACTGGGGGAGATGGTGGGTGATGTTGGTGGGGGGAGCGGGAGGGTTGGTGGACGGGGGAAGCGGGTGGGGGTTAGGGGGAGTGTGTTCTGGGTCATTCTGGGACTGTGATGGTCGGAAGCAAAATTGGGCAAAAGCTCACAGGTAAAATATAAGATTGGCCGATTCCAGGGAAGAGACGGAGAATCCACGGAGAGGAGTTATCCATTGGAATTGGAATTGGGATCAGGATCAGGATTGGGATCGGGACCTGTGTCGGGAATGGGATTGGGATCTGGATTGAATTGGGATCAGGATCAGAATGAGGGCTGGGATTGTGATTGGGATCAGGATCAGGATCAGGCCCAGGATAGGAATTGGGATTGGGAATGGGGTTGAGGTCTGGGTTGTTATTTTAATTGGGATTGGGATTGGGAATGGGATCGGGATTGAGATTGTATTGGGATGGGAAACTCCCCATCGCCTCCTCCCCCCCACATCCACCATCGCCCCAAAGACATTGTTGTGCAGCTATCTGACCACCTAGCGGGGCGATGGAGAGTAAGGATGTGTGGGTGACGGGGTGTGTGGGAGTGTAGGTTGGGGGGAGTGTGGGAGTGGGTTTGTATGGGGTGTGAGGCTGTAGGTTTGGGGGTGGGGAGTGGAGGGTTTGGTTGGTGGGGTGTGGTGGGGTGAAAGAGTGGAATGGTGTTGGTTGGAGGGGTGTGCGGGTGGGGGGATGTGGGGGTGTGGGGATGGGGGAATGTGGGGTGAGGGGGTTTTTGGGCGGTATGGGTGGGAGGAGTGTGGGTTGGGGATTGAGTTGGATGAGGTGTTGCGGGGGGAGAGTGTATGGGTTGGGGTGTGGGGTTGGGGTTGAGTTGGGTGAGGTGAGGGGTGGCGGAATGTGGGTGTATGGGTTTGGGGGGTGGGGTTGGGGGTGTGGATGGGGGGGTTGTAGGTGGGGTATGGTGGGAGGGAATGTGGGTGTATTGGGGGGGTTGGGATTGTATACTTTGCTTCCGCATGCATTCAGCTTGTCCCAGGGGATGGTGGGGGTTGGGGTGGTTTCGGCGAAGGGGCTGGGTTGGCATTGGGTGCCCGGCCTCACTGAGGAGGGAGATTACCCCCCCTCCCCTGCAGGGAGGGAGAAAGGGGGGGTGTTTGCAGTGAGGGGTGCGGGGAACCAGCAGGGCTGGGGGGAGGATGGGGGGTTTAATCAGGGTGACATGCAGCTTTTACCCATGTCCCCCATTCCAAATTCCTCGACCCACCCCCCCACCCCCTGCTCCCCCCACCCCCGACCCGCCGACCCTGTGTCGCGCTGCTGTGTCCAAGAGAAGCTTCAGGCGTAGATGTTTTCCGAGGGAGCTGTGGGAGGAAGCGAGAGATTGTGTTAGTGTGAAAGCAACACGATCAGGGATGGAAAGATCCAAGTTAGGATTGGGGTAGGAGGAGAATCAGACAGAGGCCGTTCAGCCCATCGAGGCCACAGTCCCACCCAGACCCGATTTCCAGAACCCCATGCATTTACCCGAGCTCAACCCTCTGACAATAAGGGGCATTTTAGCACGGCCAATCCACCTAACCCGTATGTCTTTGCAGGAAACCCACGCAGACATGGGGAGAATGTGCAAACCCCCCACACACACACACACACACACACACACACACACACACACAACACAGTGACCCGAGCTGGGAATCGAACCCGGGTCCCTGTCACTGTGAGACAGCAGTGCTAACCCACTGTGTCACCATGCCCCCCACGGGAATCGAACCCGGGTCCCTGGTGCTGTGAGACAGCAGTGCTAACCCACTGTGTCACCGTGCCCCAGGGGATCAAACCTGGGTCCCAGGCGCTATGAGACAGCAGTGCTAACCCACTGTGTCACCGTGCCCCCGGGAATCGAACCCAGGTCCCTCGTTCTGTGAAGTAGCAGTGTTAACCAGGGGCTGCTTTGTCCTGGATGGTGTCGAGCTTCTCGAGTGTTGTTGGAGCCGCACCCATCCCGGCGAGTGGGGAGTATTCCATCACACTCCTGACCTGTGTCCTTGTAGATGGTGGACAGGCTTTGGGGAGTCAGGAGGTGAGTTACTCTCCACAGGATTCCCAGCCTCTCACCTGCTCTGGGAGCTCCAGTATTTATACGGCTGGGTCCAGCTCAGTTTCTGGTCAATATTTTTGTTTTAATGTTCAGTTAGTATGTTTGCAGTTTCAGATTTCCGAATTACAGCTTGTTTTTGTAAAGCAAGCCTCCACAACGTGACACACAGCCCAAGAGGTCACCCTCCAGTCTCCAATGCTCTGCACACAACCCCAGGTTCCTGGACCCTTGCAGAGTCTGGGCAGCATTCACAAAGCTGGGGACGAGGGGAGACAGTGGGATACAGATCCCAGGAAAACTGTAAGCATCTGCAATTTCAGGAACTCCAGATTAGTAATGGGAATTAATTACCTGAAACTGATGTTGCTTGTGTCTCTGGCACTTTACTCCCACTGAAACATAATTCAGTGACAAGTTAAACAGAGCGTTACCTGGAACCCGTGCTGTACCTGTCCTGGGAGTGTTTGATGGGGACAGTGTAGAGGGAGCTTTACTCTGTATCTAACCCCATGCTGTACCTGTCCTGGGAGTGTTTGATGGGGGACAGTGTAGAGGGAGTTTTACTCTGTATCTAACCCCGTGCTGTACCTGTCCTGGGAGTGTTTGATGGGGTACAGTGTAGAGGGAGCTTTACTCTGTATCTAACCCCGTGCTGTACCTGTCCTGGGAGTGTTTGATGGGGACAGTGTAGAGGGAGTTTTACTCTGTATCTAACCCCATGCTGTACCTGTCCTGGGAGTGTTTGATGTGGGACAGTGTAGAGGGTGCTTTACTCTGTATCTAACCCCGTGCTGTACCTGTCCTGGGAGTGTTAGATGTGGGACAGTGTAGAGGGAGCTTTACTCTGTATCTAACCCTGTGCTGTACCTGTCCTGGGAGTGTTTGATGGGGGGACAGTGTAGAGGGAGCTTTACTCTGTATCTAACCCCGTGCTGTACCTGTCCTGGGAGTGTTTGATGGGGGACAGTGTAGAGGGAGCTTTACTCTGTATCTAACCCCGTGCTGTACCTGTCCTGGGAGTGTTTGATGGGGGACAGTGTAGAGGGAGCTTTACTCTGTATCTAACCCCGTGCTGTACCTGTCCTGGGAGTGTTTGATGGGGGGACAGTGTAGAGGGAGCTTTACTCTGTATCTAACCCCGTGCTGTACCTGTCCTGGGAGTGTTTGATGGGGGACAGTGTAGAGGGAGCTTTACTCTGTATCTAACCCCGTGCTGTACCTGTCCTGGGAGTGTTTGATGGGGACAGTGTAGAGGGAGCTTTACTCTGTATCTAACCCCGTGCTGTACCTGTCCTGGGAGTGTTTGATGGGGGACAGTGTAGAGGGAGCTTTACTCTGTATCTAACCCCGTGCTGTACCTGTCCTGGGAGTGTTTGATGGGGGGACAGTGTAGAGGGAGCTTTACTCTGTATCTAACCCCGTGCTGTACCTGTCCTGGGAGTGTTTGATGGGGGACAGTGTAGAGGGAGCTTTACTCTGTATCTAACCCCGTGCTGTACCTGTCCTGGGAGTGTTTGATGGGGGGACAGTGTAGAGGGAGCTTTACTCTGTATCTAACCCCGTGCTGTACCTGTCCTGGGAGTGTTTGATGGGGGACAGTGTAGAGGGAGCTTTACTCTGTATCTAACCCCGTGCTGTACCTGTCCTGGGAGTGTTTGATGGGGGGACAGTGTAGAGGGAGCTTTACTCTGTATCTAACCCCGTGCTGTACCTGTCCTGGGAGTGTTTGATGGGGGACAGTGTAGAGGGAGCTTTACTCTGTATCTAACCCCGTGCTGTACCTGTCCTGGGAGTGTTTGATGGGGGGACAGTGTAGAGGGAGCTTTACTCTGTATCTAACCCCGTGCTGTACCTGTCCTGGGAGTGTTTGATAGGGGGACAGTGTAGAGGGAGCTTTACATACAACAGGGAGCAGGAGTTGGCCATTCGGCCCCTCGAGCCTGCTTCTCCATTCAATAAAATCATGGGTAATCTTTTCATGGACTCAGCTCCATTTCCCCGCCCACTCACCATAGTCTTTAATTCTTTTACTGGTCAAAAATCTATCTATCTTTGCTTTAAAAACATTCAATCAGGGAGCCTCAACTGGGCCGGGGAATTCCACAGATTCCCAACCCTTTGTGTAAAGAAATTCCTCCTCAACTCAGTCCTAAATCTGCTCCCCCTTATTTTGAGGCCGTGCCCCCTAGTTCTAGTTTCACCCCCCAGTGGAAACAACTTCCCTGTTTCTATCTTATCGATTCCCTTCATAATCTTCTATGTTTCTATAAGATCTCCCTTCATTCTTCTGAATTCCAATGAGTATAGCCCCAGTTTACTCAGTCTCTCCTCATAATCCAACCCTCTCAACTCCGGAATCAACCGAGTGAATCTCCTCTGCACCCCCTCCAGTGCCAGTAAATCCTTTCTCAAATAAGGAGACCAAATCTGTACCCAGTAACTCCAGCTGTGGCCTCACCAGCACCTTATACATCTGCAACATAACCTCACTGTTTTTAAACTTCATCCCTCTGGCAATGAAGGACAGAATTCCATTTGCCGTCTTAATTACCCGCTGCAAACCAACTCCTTGTGATTCCTGGCAGGGTAAATCTGCGGGGTAATGGGGAATAGGGTGGGATTGGGATCGGTACAGACTCAGTGGGCGGAATAGTCGAATTCTGCACTGTCGGGATTCCATCATTCTCTGGGTTCAATGATTTGAAGTAAGACTTACTCTGTATTTGTGTGTGTGTCTGTGTGTCTGTGTCTGTGTGTCTGTGTGTGTCTGTGTGTGTGTGTGTGTCTGTGTGTATGTGTCTGTGTATGAGTGTCTGTGTGTGTGTGTGTGTGTGTTGTGTCTGTATGTGTCTGTGTGGTGTGTGTGTGTCTGCGTGTGTGTGGCTGTGTGTCTGCGTGTGTGTGTGTGTGTATGTGTCTGCATGTGTGTCTGCGTGTGTGTGTGTATGTGTCTGCGTGTGTGTCTGCGTGTGTGTGTATGTGTCTGCATGTGTGTCTGCGTGTGTGTGTGTATGTGTCTGCGTGTGTGTCTGCGTGTGTCTGCGACTGTGTGTCTGCGTGTCTGCGTGTGTGTGTCTGCGTGTGTGTCTGCGTGTGTGTGTGTATGTGTCTGCGTGTGTGTCTGCGTGTGTGTGTGTGTATGTGTCTGTGTGTGTGTCTGCGTGTGTGTATGTGTGTCTGTGTCTGTGTGCTGTGTCTGTGTGCGTATTGTGTGTGTGTGTGTGTGTGTGTGTGTGTGTGTGTGTGTGTCTGTGTGTGTGTGTGTCTGTGTCTGTGTGTGTGTCTGTGTGTGTGTGTGTGTGTCTGTGTGTGTGTGTGTGTCTGTGTTGTGTGTCTGTCTGTGTGTGTGTGTGTGTGTCTGCGTGTGTGTGTGTGTCTGTGTCTGTGTGTGTCTGTGTGTGTGTGTATTTGTGTCTGTGTCTGTGTGTGTGGTGTATTTGTGTGTGTATTTGTGTGTGTGTCTGCGTGTGTGTGTGTGTCTGTGTCTGTGTGTGTGTCTGTGTGTGTGTGTCTGTGTCTGTGTGTGTCTGTGTGTGTGTGTCTGCGTGTGTGTGTGTGTCTGTGTCTGTGTGTCTGTGTGTGTGTGTGTGTGTGTGTCTGTGTGTGTGTGTGTTTTGTGTGTGTCTGTGTGTGTGTGTGTATTTGTGTGTGTGTGTCTGTGTGTGTGTGTGTATTTGTGTGTGTCTGTGTGTGTGTGTCTGCGTGTGTGTGTGTGTTGTGTCTGTGTGTCTGTGTGTGTGTGTATTTGTGTGTGTGTGTCTGTGTGTGTGTGTATTTGTGTGTGTGTGTCTGTGTGTGTGTGTGTATTTGTGTGTGTGTGTGTGCGTGTGTCTCAGTCCCGCTCCCACCCTCAGCGGTAACACTAATCAATCCCACGGGGGGCTGGTTGACAGGGAAATGCTCCGAGTCACCATCACAAGGTGAAAGAGATTCCATCCCCACGCACTGCCAAGAGACAGACTCAGAACTGGATCCTGACCCCAGGCATCGATCTGCTGTCCCAACACTTTAACATAATGTTTACATTCAGTCACTTAACTGATAGCCCCAACATTCAATATCAACTAAACACCATCCGAAATCCAACCCAAAGCACAGCGACTGAGGGGTAGTGTGTGTGGGAGCCGTACCCCAGTGAGAGTCAGTGTGTGTGGGACCTGTACCCCAGTGAGAGTCAGGGTGTGTTGGAGCCGTACCCCAGTGAGAGTCAGTGTGTGTGGGACCTGTACCCCAGTGAGAGTCAGTGTGTGTGGGACCCGTACCCCAGTGAGAGTCAGTGTGTGTGGGAGCCGTACCCCAGTGAGAGTCAGTGTGTAGAACAAGTCTTGATGAAGTTTATTTGCTCTATATTGCCCTGAGCACAGCAAGAAGTCTCACAACAACGAGGATAAAGTTCATCTGACTGTGCTGAGCTCAGTCCAACACCAGAAACTCCACATATTGTGCTGAGAACAGCAGAGGGCAGTGGAGCACTGTTAATCTGTTCCTGCTTCAAAACACAGTGTTTGTGTCCAGAACTTACCCTCTGACACTGACCCTCTGACAGTGCGCACTCCCTCAGCACTGACCCTCTGACAGTGCACTCCAGCACTCCCTCAGTGCGGCGCTCCCTCAGCACTGACCCTCTGACAGTGCGGCACTCCTAGCACTGACCCTCTGACAGTGCGGCGCTCCCTCAGCACTGACCCTCTGACAGTGCGGCACTCCCTCAGCACTGACCCTCTGACAGTGCGGTGCTCCCTCAGCACTGACCCTCTGACAGTGCGGCACTCCCTCAGCACTGACCCTCTGACAGTGCGGTGCTCCCTCAGCACTGACCCTCTGACAGTGCGGCACTCCTCAGCACCCTCTGACAGTGCGGCACTCCTCAGCACTGACCCTCTGACAGACACACTCCCTCAGCACTGACCCTCTGACAGTGCGGCGCTCCCTCAGCACTGACCCTCTGACAGTGCGGCGCTCCCTCAGCACTGACCCTCTGACAGTGCGGCACTCCCTCAGCACTGACCCTCTGACAGTGCGGCACTCCCTCAGCACTGACCCTCTGACAGTGCGGCCTCCCTCAGCACTGACCCTCTGACAGTGCGGCGCTCCCTCAGCACTGACCCTCTGACATGCGGCGCTCCCTCAGCACTGACCCTCGACAGTGCGGCGCTCCCTCAGCACTGACCCTCTGACAGTGCGGCACTCCCTCAGCACTGACCCTCTGACAGTGCGGCACTCCCTCAGCACTGACCCTCTGACAGTGCGGCACTCCCTCAGCACTGACCCCTCTGACAGTGCGGCACTCCCTCAGCACTGACCCTCTGACAGTGCGAGCACTGACTCTTGTGGCTGACCTTGTGTGGGGAGTGTGTATGAGGTGTGGAACACTTTTCTGGTTTTGTGAATTTGAAGTAATCGAAAAGCCAGTCAATTTTGGTGGAGGTTCGAACATTCCAGAACATCATTCAAATTATCGTGTGATTTACTCCAAGTCATCCAGAATCACTCAGGAAATTCAGCTAATTATTGTCCCCCTCGAGCCTGTTACACAGGAACAGGAGGAGGCCATTCAGCCCCTCGAGCCTGTTACACAGGAACAGGAGGACATTTTGCCCTCTCCCCCCCACCCGAGAGCTAACAGTTTCTCTCTATTGACCTTATCCTTTAATCAGCTCGCACCCCTCGATTTGACCCCCTGCCGGAATGTTCCGGACTGAAGGGAATCCCAGCCCTGTCTGTGGAGGCCTGCCTCCGAGTTTACCCAATTGTCCATGGAGATGGAAGAGGTCGGAGAGGCGTTGAATGAATACTTTTCTTCAGTGTTCACTGAGGAGAGGGGCCATGTTTTTGAGGAGGAGACTGTGATACAGGCTGATAGGATGAAGGAGGTAGATGTCCTGAGGCAATTTTGAAAATCCTGAGGATGGACAAGTCCCCTGGGCCAGATGGATATATCCTCGGATGGTTTGGGAGGCGAGCAATGAAATTGCAGAGCCTTTAGCTTTGATGTTTGGGTTTTCACTGTCCACAGGGATAGTGCCAGAGGATGCACATGTCATTCCTCTTTTCAAGAAAGAAAATAGGAATGATCCTGGTAATTATAGGCCAGTTAGTGTTACTTCGTGGTCGTAAGTTAATGGAAAGGCTCCTGAGAGATGTTATTTTATGATCATTTGGAAAGATGCAGTTTAATCTGGGATAGTCAGCACAGTTTTGTGAGGGTAAAGTCCTGCCTCACAATTTGATTGAATTCTTTGAGGAGGTGACTAAGTGTGCGGACGAAGGTAGAGCTATTGATGTCATATACATGGATTTTAGTAAGGCATTTGATAAGGTTCCCCATGGTAGGCTCATGAAGAAGATAAGGAGGTGTGGGATAGAAGGAAATTTAGCCAATTGGATAAGTAACTGGCTATATCATAGAAGACAGGGGGTGATGGTGGAGGGAATATTTTCAGACTGGAGGCCATTTACCAGCGGTGTACCACAGGGGTCAGTGCTGGGCCCTCTGCTTTTGTGATTTCTGTTAATGACTTGGAAGAAGGGGCTGAAAGCTGGGTTAGTAAATCTGCTGACGAGACCAAGATTGGTGGAGGAGTGGATCAGGTAGGGGGCTCTGGCAGGTTGCAAAGAGACTTGATAGAATGCAGAACTGAACAGAAAAGTGGCAGATGGAGTTTAACCCTGATAAGTGCGAGGTGATTCGTTTTAGAAGGACAAACTCGAATGTGGATTACAGGGTCACGGCAGGATTCTGAAGAACGTGGAGGAACAGAGAGATCTTGGGATTCATATCCACAGATCACTGAAAGTTGCCACTCAAGTGGATAGAGCTATGAAGAAGGCTTATAGTAGATGAACTTTTATTAACAGGGGGTTTGAGTTTAGGAGCCATGAGGTTATGCTGCAATCCATATAATCCATTTTTAATCCATAGATCTATAAACGTGGAGAGGGATCACGGGTAGAGGTGGGAACATCGGGGTGGCGGCACGGGCTCGTTGGCCGAAGGGCCTGTTTCCCGTGCTGTTTTGTTCTTTGATCTTTATACAGGATATTGGTGAGACCACATTTGGAATATTGTGTTTAGTTCTGGTCACCTCATTATAAGAAGATGTGGAAGCATTGGAGAGAGTGCAGAGGAGATTTACCAGGGATGCTGCCTGGTTTGGAGGGTAGGTCTTTTGAGGAAGGGTTGAGGAGCTGGGCTTTTCTCTTTGGAGCAGAGGAGGATGAGAAGTGACTTAACAGAGGTTTATAAGATGATGAGAGGGATAGATAGAGGGGATGTGCAGAGATTATTTCCGGGCTGGATGTAGCTGTTACTAGGCGGGGGCATAACTATAAGGTTCATGGTGGAAGATATAGGAGGGATGTCCGAGGTAGATTCTTTACTCAGAGTGTGTTGGGGTATGGAATAGACTGCCTGCTGTGATAGTGGAGTCGGACACTTTAGAAACTTTCAAACGGTTATTGGATAGGCACATGGAACACACCAGAATTACAGGGATGGGATAGTTTGATCTTGGGATTGGACGCAACATTGAGGGCCGAAGGGCCTGTACTGTGCTGTACTGTTCTATGTTTTCTCTGTCCTCTGCGATCAGTCCGTGGGATCTTGCTGTGCCGAATCCTCAGGCCAGCCCTGTCACCATCACTTCAGCAGAGTTTATTTTTGTCTGTGTTATCTGATTCCAGCCTCTCAAGCATCCCTCCATCCCCAACCCTCCGCCATCAGTGATCCCGCCTTCAGCCACCAGCGGGTCCCACAGCTCTGGAATTTACTTCCTGAACTTCTCCACATCGCTCTCTCTCTCTCTCGCTCTCTCTGTCTCTCTCTCTCTCCCTGTCTGTCTCTCTCTTTCTCCTCTCTGTCTCTCTCTCTTTCTGTCTCTCTCTTTCTCTTTCTCTCTCCCTGTCTCTCTCTCTTCTGTCTCTCTCTCTCTTTCCTGTCTCTCTCTCTCTCTCTCTTCTCTTCTCTCTCTATCTCTCTCCCTCTGGAGATGGAGAACCTGGCAGATGGAGTATAATGTTAGCAAGTGTGAGGTTATCCACTTTGGTAGGAATAACGGTAGGAAGGATTACTATTTAAATGGAGAAAAGCTGCAGCATGCGACGGTGCAGAGGGATCTGGGGGTCCTTGTGCACGAATCGCAAAAACACAGTATCCAGGTGCAGCAGGTGATTAAGAAGACGAATGCAATGTTGGCCTTTATAGCGAGGGACATAGAATATAAAAGTAGGGAGGTTCTGTTGCAGCTGTATAGGGTACTGGTGAGGCCGCAGCTGGAGTACTGTGTGCAGTTTTGGTCTCTGCATTCGAGGAAGGATATATTGTCCTTGGAGGGGGTGCAGAGAAGGTTCACTAGGCTGATACCAGAGATGAGGGTTGGATTATGAGGAGAGACTGAATAGGCTAGGTTTGTACTCTTTGGTGTTTAGAAGGCTGAGAGGGGATCTTATAGAGACGTATAAGATATAAAGGGGATGGATAGGGTAGAGGCTGAGAGACTCTTCCCGTTTAACAAAGATAGCAGGACTAGAGGGCTTCAAGAATAAAGTGGGGATAGTTTAGATCGGAGTTGTGGAGGAACTTCTTCACTCGAAGGGTGGTGAGTCTCTGAAATTCTCTGCCCATTGAAGTGGTGGAGGTTTCCTCACCGAATATATTCAAGTCACGAGTAAATAGGTTTCTGATAGAGAAGGGAATTAAGGGAGAGAGCGGGAAAGTGGAACTGATCCACTCCAGATCAGCCATGATATTATTGAATGGTGGGGCAGGCTCGAGGGGCTGGATGGCCGACTCCTGCTCCTGTTTCCTCTTTCTCTTTCTGTCTCACTCCCTCTCATTTTCTCTTTTCTCTCTCTGTCTCTCTGTCTTTCTCTCTCTGTCTCTCTCTCTCTCACTCTCTTTCTCTTTTCTCTCTTTCTCTCTCTCTCCTTTCAGATGCTCCTGTACATCCAATCTCTGTGATTGTAGTCAGTGTGTGTGAGGTTGAGTTTAGTAACCAGTGGGTGTGGAGCAGTGAGGGGCTATATTCCTAGCTCCAGGCGGCTTTATAAGTGCAATGTTGTTGCTGTTGGTTGCTGATAGCTGTGATTAAGGGCAGTATGATGTAAAAAGGTGCAGCTTGTTACAGACAGGCAGTGCCAGCTCCGAGGAGTGAGGTTGCCTGGAGTTAAGCTCAGAGAGTCTCTGTTCCAGGGAGCTGTACTCCCAGGAGAATTGTATCTGTCTCTCACTTCTCTGCTGTCTCCAACAACATCTCCCAGTCCCTTCGGAATATAAAGTTTACCAGAGACTGCCACATCACAGCGGAAGAGCAGGAGGATTTAATATCCCACCCAGTCTAATCCACTCTTCCCCTCACTCCCACATCCATTACTCTGTATCTAACCCCGTGCTGTACCTGTCCTGGGAGTGTTTGATGGGGACAGTGTAGAGGGAGCTTTACTCTGTATCTAACCCCGTGCTGTACCTGTCCTGGGAGTGTTTGATGGGGGGACAGTGTAGAGGGAGCTTTACTCTGTATCTAACCCCGTGCTGTACCTGTCCTGGGAGTGTTTGATGGGGGACAGTGTAGAGGGAGCTTTACTCTGTATCTAACCCCGTGCTGTACCTGTCCTGGGAGTGTTTGATGGGGGACAGTGTAGAGGGAGCTTTACTCTGTATCTAACCCTGTGCTGTACCTGTCCTGGGAGTGTTTGATGGGGACAGTGTAGAGGGAGCTTTACTCTGTATCTAACCCCGTGCTGTACCTGTCCTGGGAGTGTTTGATGGGGGACAGTGTAGAGGGAGCTTTACTCTGTATCTAACCCCGTGCTGTACCTGTCCTGGGAGTGTTTGATGGGGACAGTGTAGAGGGAGCTTTACTCTGTATCTAACCCCGTGCTGTACCTGTCCTGGGAGTGTTTGATGAGGGACAGTGTAGAGGGAGCTTTACTCTGTATCTAACCCCGTGCTGTACCTGTCCTGGGAGTGTTTGATGGGGACAGTGTAGAGGGATATTTTCTATGTATAGCTGAGCTGTAATCAGAAAATTAAATGTAAATTAATTCTTACTTTGATTTCTTTCCACATTTGAATTTCTTGCCTGCAACGAGAAAGAATCTGGGTTAATGACATGTGAATATCTCATAGACAGGCAGTTAGATCAAATCTTCTTAACAAGACGATTAACTTGTGGATTATTAATCAAGTAACTCAGCTAATGTTATAGAACATAGTAACATAGAACATTACAGCACAGTACAGGCCCTTCTGCCCTCAATGTTGTACCGAGCTATGTCTAATCCCAAGATCAAGCTATCCCACTCCCTGTAATTCTGGTCTGCTCCATGTGCCTATCCAATAACTGCTTGAAAGTTCCTAAAGTGTCCGACTCCACTATCACAGCAGGCAGTGTATTCCATACCCCAACCACTCTCTGAGTAAAGATCCTACCTCGAACATCCCTCCTATATCTCCCACCGTGAACCTTAAAGTTTGCCAAGGAATATAGTTAAGTTCTGGGGGCCAGGGTTCGAATCCCACCTCGAAATAGAATTCAATAAAAAATATCTGGAATTAAGAATCTACTGATGACCCATTGTCGGAAAAACCCATCTTGTTGCCTTTAGGGAAGGAAATCTGCCGTCCTTACCCCGGTCTGGCGTACATGTGACTCCAGAGCAATGTGGATGACTCTCAACGGCCGTCCAGGGGCAATTCGGGATGGGCAATAAATACTGGTCCAGCCAGTGACACCCATGTCCCCGCAATGAATGAAGGAATGTAACTCTCTCTTCGACCTTCTTTGAGGAAGAATTAATCTCCCTCTTCTGTGTTAATGAAGAAATCCTTCCCAGACTGAAGCGATTCACAATCTGTTAGAACAATAAGAATCTCCAGGTTCAACATTAACCTGAATCAGAACATTATCACTGGATTCTGAATCGTCCACAGAATTACTCTTTCAACATTCCCTCAGTAAGCTTAGAACCAAAGCAGAGGGTCACAGGTCAGTTCTAAAGCTTAGAGTTCCTCAGATACTGAAACAAGACATGTTCAAATACAGCAGGATGTGGACAATATCCAGGCTCAGGCTGACAATTGGCAACAACATTCACCCCTCACAAATACCCAGACAGTGACCGTCACCAATAAGTGACACTCTAACCACCGCTCCTCAACATTCAATGGTGTAACCATCACTGAATCCCCCCCACTATCAACATCCTCGGGGGTTTACCATCACTGAATCCCCCCCACTGTCAACATCCTGGGGGTACCATCACTGAATCCCCCCCCCCATATCAACATCCTGGGGGTTACCATCACTGAATCCCCCCCCCAACTATCAACATCCTGGGGGTTACCATTGACCAGAAACTGAACTGGACCCAGCCGTATAAATACTGTGGCTCCCAGAGCAGGTCAGAGGCTGGGAATCCTGCGGAGAGTAACTCACCTCCTGACTCCCCAAAGCCTGTCCACCATCTACAAGGACACAAGTCAGGATTATGATGGAATAGAACATAGAACATAGAACACTACAGCACAAACAGGCCCTTCGGCCCACAAGTTGTGCCGAACACATCAAAACCTACCCAGCCATAGACCTATCTATAACCCCCAATCCCATTGGATCCCATATACTCATCCAGAAGTCTTTTAAAAGACCCCAGCGAGTTCGCCTCGACCACCACCGACGGCAGCCAATTCCATTCACTCACCACCCTCTGAGTGAAAAACTTTCCCCTAGCATCCCCTCTGTACTTGCTTCCCTGCACCTTAAATCTGTGCCCTCTCGTCACGACCATTTCAGCCCTGGGAAATAGTCTCCGAGAGTCCACCCTATCTATTCCTCTCAACATCTTGTAAACCTCTATCAGGTCGCCTCTCAACCTTCGTCTCTCCAGGGAGAACAGTCCCAGCTCCCTCAACCTGTCTTCATAAGGCATGCTCCCCACTCGGGAGTATAAGAATACTCCCCACTCGCCGGGATGGGTGCAGCTCCAACAACACTTGAGAAGCTCGACACCATCCAGGACAAAGCAGCCCCGCTCGATCGATACACTAACCACAGACACTCACTCTCTCCACCCCCCGACACACAGTGACAGCCGTGTGTACCATCTACAAGATGCCCTGCAGCATCTCACCAAGGCTCCTTAGGCAGCACCTTCCAAACCCACCACCTCTACCATCTAGAAGGACAAGGGTAGCAGATACCTGGGAACACCCCAACCTGGAGGTTCCCCTCCGAGTCACTCACCATCCCGACTGGGAAATATATCGGCCGTTCCTTCACTGTCGCTGGGGTCAAAATCCTGGAACTCCCTCCCTAACAGCACTGTTGGTGTACCTACACCACACAGCGAACTGCAGCGGGTTCAAGATGACAGCTTACCCACCCCCTTCTCAAGGGGGGCAGTTAGAGATGGGGGGGGGTAAATGATTCAGGAGGCTGAGGGTTGATTAGCCAGCTAGTTACATTTCCTCAAATAAAGAGCCATAGACCCAGACAGAAGTGAGAGGAAACAAGGAGACTCTTTGGCCCATTCTGAGCAGGGTGTTGGATTGGAGAATGAAATAGGATGCCAATTTTGAATGAAGAGATTGTTGGCATTCTGGTGTGGGGGGGTGTTGGGGGGGGGAACGGCAAGGAAGGGAAATGCCAAGCAGTGCTCCCCAATGGTCGGAGGTGAAAACTACCTGTTGACATGGCAAATTCTTTGTATTCACGATGTCTACGGACAGAATTCATCCTGGGAAGAGCTGAGGGAAGTGTTCGCCAGGAAGAAGCTGGGTTCCACAGACAGAAAATGGGGTTCCATCACCAGGAAGTGGCTTTCTGAGAACGTGAAGTGAGTTTCCGCTGGTAAGAAAGTACATTTGGGGGGTGGACAGAGGGACAATTTTCTGTTCCACCTCCCACGGGAATCATAGCGGGCGTGAGGGAGGTGGGAACACACAAGGATTGTTAGCCTCAAGTGGGAATTCTCGGATTCGGGATGACAGAGGCTGGAAGTTTGCGCTCTGCAGTGAGTATCGGGAAAAGCGGGGAGATCTGGAGAAAGTTGGGGATAGTCGCATGAGGGGGATAGGGGCATTGCCCCATGGGTGATCGATACTTACTCAGGGCAATGATGATCCCAGTCAGGAACATCACAATGGCTAAAATCAGGCCTGTGGTCCGCAACGTATCATAATCTGCAAAAAATATCCACCAAAAACAGAGTGAGGAACATCAGGCCTGTGCCCCAGTGAGAGTCAGTGTGTGTGGGAGCCGTACCCCAGTGAGAGTCAGTGTGTGTGGGAGCCGTACCCCAGTGAGAGTCAGTGTGTGTGGGAGCCATACCACAGTGAGAGTCAGTGTGTGTGGGACTCGTACCCCAGTGAGAGTCAGTGTGTGTGGGAGCCGTACCCCAGTGAGAGTCAGTGTGTGTGGGAGCCGTACCCCAGTGAGAGTCAGTGTGTGTGGGAGCCGTACCCCAGTGAGAGTCAGTGTGTGTGGGAGCCGTACCCCAGTGAGAGTCAGTGTGTGTGGGACTCGTACCCCAGTGAGAGTCAGTGTGTGTGGGACCCGTACCCCAGTGAGAGTCAGTGTGTGTGGGACAGTGTGGTGGGACCGTACCCCAGTGAGAGTCAGTGTGTGTGGGACCGTACCCCAGTGAGAGTCAGTGTGTGTGGGACCTGTACCCCAGTGAGAGTCAGTGTGTGTGGGACCCGTACCCAGTGAGAGTCACCGTACCCCAGTGGTGTGTGGGAGCGTAGTGAGAGTCGTGTGTGTGGGACCCACCCCAGTGAGAGTCAGTGTTGTGGGAGCCGTACCCCAGTGAGAGTCAGTGTGTGTGGGACCCGTACCCCAGTGAGAGTCAGTGTGTGTGGGAGCCGTACCCCAGTGAGAGTCAGTGTGTGTGGGACCCGTACCCCAGTGAGAGTCAGTGTGTGTGGGAGCCGTACCCCAGTGAGAGTCAGTGTGTGTGGGACCCGTACCCCAGTGAGAGTCAGTGTGTGTGGGACTCGTACCCCAGTGAGAGTCAGTGTGTGTGGGAGCCGTACCCCAGTGAGAGTCAGTGTGTGTGGGAGCCGTACCCCAGTGAGAGTCAGTGTGTGTGGGGGAGCCGTACCCCAGTGAGAGTCAGTGTGTGTGGGAGCCGTACCCCAGTGAGAGTCAGTGTGTTTTTTATGTGTATTGTTAAGGTGATGAATCTTTTTCACTGACCGTATGTAAACTGCTCCTGGTTTGTCGAGATCACTGGAAAGTAAATAAATAAAAGTTGCAATTAGTTTTTCTGGAATGTTCTCGCTGTAGTTTGACTTGTTCTGGCATCTCCATTGCTGAATGCAGGACTGTGACTAGTGGTGTTCCTCAGGGATCAATGCTGGGACCTTTGCTTTTTGTAATATATGTAAATGATTGGAGGAAAATGTAACTGGTTTGATTAGTAAGTTTGTGGATGACACAAAGGTTCGTCGATTTGTAGATAGCGATAAAGACCATCAGAGGGTACAGCAGGATATAGATCAGTTGGAAACTTGAGCAGAGAGATGGCAGATGGAGTTTAATCCAGATGAAATGTGAGGGAATGCATTTTGGAAGGTCGAATACAGATAGGAAATATACAGTAAAAAGCAGAACCCTTAAGAGTATTGATAGGCAGAGGGATCTGGGTGTACAGGTACACAGGTCACTGAAAGTGGGAATGCAGATGGAGAAGGAACTCAGGAAGGCATACGGCATGCTTGCCTTCATCACTGTGGCATTGAGTTTAAAAATTAGCAAGTCATTTTGCCTACCAATACTCTTAAGGATTCTGTCATTTACCAAAAGGATGATAGATTTGATTTGATTTATTATTGGTCACATGTATTAACATACAGTGAAAAGTATTGTTTCTTGAGCGCTATACAGACAAAGCATACCATTCATAGAGAAGGAAAGGAGAGAGTGCAGGATGTAGTGTTACAGTCACAGCGAGGGGTGCAGAGAAAGATCAACTTAATGTGAGGTGGGTCCATTCAAAAGTCTGACAGCAGCAGGGAAGAAGCTGTTCTTGAGTCGGTCGGTACGGGACCTCAGACTTTTGTATCTTTTTCCCGACGGAAGAAGGTGGAAGAGAGAATGTCCGGGGTGCGTGGGGGGTCCTTAATTATACCGGCTGCTTTTCCCCTGAGGCAGCGGGAAGTGTAGACAGAGTCAATGGATGGGAGGCTGGTTTGTGTGATGGATTGGGCTACATTCACCAACCTTTTGTAGTTCCTTGCGGTCTTGGGCAGAGCAGGAGCCCAGACCAAGCTGTGATACAACCAGAAAGAATGCTTTCTATGGGGCATCTGTAAAAGTTGGTGAGAGTCGTAGCGGACATGTCAAATTTCCTTAGTCTTCTGAGAAAGTAGAGGCGTTGGTGGGGCTTTCTTAACTATAGTGTCAGCGTGGGGGGGACCAGGACAGGTTGTTGGTGATCTGGACATCTAAAAACTCCTCTCTCTCTCACACACACACACACTCCCTCCTACACACAGTCTCTCACACTCTCTCATACAGTCTCTCTCACACACAATCTCTTTCTCTCACTCTCTCACATAGTCTCTCCCTCACACACACTCTCTCTCACACACACTGTCTCTCTCACACACACTCCCTCCCACACACACACTCTCTCACACACTCTCTATTGCACAATCTCTTTCTCTGTCTCTCTCTCTCTCTCTCTTTCTCTCTCTCTCCCAGAGCAGCTGTAACACAGTTCGGTGTCTGTACAAGTTGTTGGAGTGCTGTAGTAACTGATCTCTCAGACTGGGAGGTGCAGAGAAGGTGCTGGAAGTGTTTTTTTGGGAGACTGTGTGGGGGAGAACTCTCTCGCAATCTCATCTGGAAGTTTCCAGCTGCAGTGATAGAGTTTGCTCTGCAGTTTGATGGAGCATAGCGCAGTGTGTCGTAACAGAGTGCTGCAATCCACACTCCACCCTTACCGCAAACAGGGGCTGGAGGGAGGAAATGATCAGACCAGCACTGAGGGAGTGTGTGCTGATTCAGATTGTCACCCTGCTGCTGGTTGATGGTCCAGCCTGAGACTGCAGCAGGGCTCTGATCCAGAGAGAGAGAGAGAGAGACGGATAAGCAGCACTTCCCACACATTCACACCTCACATCACAGCCTAACCACACAGCAATCACATCCAGTCCACAGAGGGGATATACCACCCCCCCCCCACCATCGTCTAAGGACAGACCCCCCGGCTCTGGGACAAACATCTCCAGACCGAGCGGATTAGGATGTGTGAGGGAACTGATCAGGGTCTGACACACTTACTGACACACTCACTCAGTGACACACTCACTGACACACTCACTCACTGACACACTCACTGACACACTCACTCACTGACACACTCACTCACTGACACACTCACTGACACACGCACTCACTGACACACTCACTCACTGACACACTCACTCACTGACACACTCACTGACACACTCACTCACTGACACACTCACTCACTGACACACTCACTGACACACGCACTCACTGACACACTCACTCACTGACACACTCACTGACACACTCACTCACTGACACACTCACTCACTGACACACTCACTCACTGACCACTCACTTCATCACTCACTGACACACTCACACTGACACACTCACTCACTGACACACTCACTCACTGACACACCCACTCACTGACACACTCACTCACTGACACACTCACTGACACACTCACTCACTGGCACCTCACTGACACACTCACTGACACACTCACTCACTGACACACTCACTCACTGACACACTCACTGACACACTCACTCACCGACACACTCAATCACTGATACACTCACTGACACACTCAGTCACTTTCACACTCACTCACCGTCACACTCATTCACTGACACACTCACTCACTGATACACTCACTGACACACTCACTGACACACTCACTCACTGATACACTCACTGACACACTCACTCACTGACACACTCACTGACACACTCACTCACTGACACACTCACTGACACACTCACTCACCGACACACTCACTCACTGATACACTCACTGACGCACTCAGTCACTGTCACACTCATTCACTGACACACTCACTGTCACACTCACTCACTGACACACTCACTCACTGACACACTCACTCACTGACACACTCACTGACACACTCACTCACTGACACACTCACTGACACACTCACTCACCGACACACTCACTCACTGATACACTCACTGACGCACTCAGTCACTGTCACACTCATTCACTGACACACTCACTGTCACACTCACTCACTGACACACTCACTCACTGACACACTCACTGACTGACACACTCACTGTCACACTCATTCACTGACACACTCACTCACTGACACACTGACACACTCACTCAAATTGATTGGGAGATTAGGATTCGAATTGGGATTGAGATTGGGATTGGGTTTGGGATTGGGATTGGGATTGGGATTGGGATTGGGATCCGGATTGGGATTGGGATCAGGATTGGGATTGGGATTGGGTTTGGGATTGGTTGGGATTGGGATGGGATTGGTTGATTGGGATTGGGATTGGATTGGATTGGGAATTGGGTTTAGGATTGGGATTGGGATGGGTTTGGGATTGGGTTTGGGATTGGGATTGGGATTGGGATTGGGTTTGGGATTGGGATTGGGATTGGGATTGGATTGGGATTGGGTTTGGGATTGGGATTGGGTTTGGGATTGGGTTGGGATGGGATTGGGTTTGGGATTGGGATTGGGATTGGGATTGGTTGGGATTGGGATTGGGATTGGGATTGGGTTTGGGATTGGGATTGGGTTTGGGATTGGGGATTGGGATTGGTTGGGGATTGGGATTGGGATTGGGATTGGGATTGGGTTTGGGATTGGGATTGGGATTGGGATTGGGATTGGGATTGGGGATTGGTTTGGATTGGATTGGGTTTGGGATTGGGTGGGATTGGGATTGGGATTGGGTTTGGGATTGGGGGGGGGTTTGGGATTGGGATTGGGATTGGGATTGGGATTGGGATTGGGATTGGGATTGGGATTGGGATTGGGATTGGGATTGGGTTTGGGATTGGGATTGGGATTGGGATTGGGATTGGGATTGGGATTGGGATTGGGATTGGGTTTGGGATTGGGATTGAGAGATTGGAAACTTGCTAACACACTGACACAGTCTGGTGGAGTTGTTGCTCTTCCGGTTACAATGAAGGGAATGTCGCACAGGCTGCAAACAGGATTATTTAACCCCAGGGTCACCCCCACCTTGGCAAAGGGTGAGGGGGGAGAGTGGGGGGGGGGTCTTTTGTCACCACACCTGGTCTGGGAATTGAACCTGTGCTCAGTATCTCGCTCTGCATCATCGCCCAGCACCAGGGAGAGCGCGGAGCGGAGCTCCGAGTCCTGGACAGACTGAGAGAAAGGAGGGAGACGACAGGGAGAGTCTGGGGGTACTGGGGGAGTGGGAGAGTTTGGAGGGAGTGGGGGAGTTTGGGGGAAGTGGGGGATTTGGGGGAGTGGGGAGATTGGGGGGAGTAGGGAGTTGGGGGGGAAGGGAGAGAGTTTTGGAGGGAGTGTGAGAGTTTGGGGGAGGAGAGAAGTTTGGAGGAGGGGGAGAGTTTGGGGGGAGTGGGGAATTTGGGGGGGAGTGGGGAGTGGGGGAGTTGGGGGGGAGGGGGGAGTTGGGGGGGAGTGGGAGAAATTGGGGGGAAGGGGGAGAGTTTGGGGAGTGTGGGAGTTTGGGGGAGACTGGGGGAGTTTGGGGGGGAATGGGGGAGTCTGGGGAGGGTGGGGGAGTTTGGGGGAATGGGGGAGTTTGGGGGGGAATGGGGGAGTTTGGGGAGATGGGGGAGTTTGGGGAGGAGTGGGGGAGTTTGGGGAGTGGGAGTTTGGAGGGAGTGCGGAGTGGGGGAGTTGGGGGAGTGGGGGAGTTGGGAGGGAGTGCGGGAGTTTGGGGGGAGTGGGAGAATTTGGGGGAAGGGGGAGAGTTTTGGGGAGTGGGGGAGTTTGGGGCATTGGGGGATTTTGGGGCATTAGGGGAGTTTGGGGGCATTGGAGTTTGGGAGGAACGGGGGAGTTTGGGGGGAGTGGGGGAGAAATTAGGGGGAGGGAGTGTCTGTCCGAAATTGTGTTGTAAATTCTCCTGTGTGTAAACTGGGGGGGGGAGGGGGGGGTTGTGCTGATCGAGGGAAGCCAGCCCTCCTGCCTCCCGCCATTGCTCCTCGACAGGGAGAGTTTACCAAGACAGGCCATGAGAACTTATCAAACACAGAAGAGAATATTGCGGACTTACACAACTAAAGATACAGATCAACAGACCAACACTGCCTGAGGATATTAAAGTTAAAGTAAGTTTATTTATTAGTGAGACAGTTAGGCTAACATTAACACTGCAATGAAGTTACTGTGAAAATCCCTTAATCACCCACACTCCGGCGTCTGTTCAGGTTTCACTGAGGGAGAATTTAGCACAGCCAATACACCCTAACCAACATGTCTTTCAGACTGTGGGAGGAAACTGGGGCACCCGGAGGAAAACACACGCAGACATGGGGAGAACATGCAAAGTCCACACGGACAATGACCCGAGCTGGAAATCGAACCCGGGTCCCTGGTGCTGTGAGACAGCAGTGCTAACCCACTGTGTCACCGTGCCCCCGGGAATCGAACCCGGGTCCCTGGCACTGTGAGACAGCAGTGCTAACCCACTGTGTCACCGTGCCCCCGGGAATCGAACCTGGGTCCCTGGCACTGTGAGACAGCAGTGCTAACCCACTGTGTCACCGTGCCCCCGGGAATCGAACCCGGGTCCCTGGCACTGTGAGACAGCAGTGCTAACCCACTGTGTCACCGTGCGCCCCGGGAATCGAACCCGGGTCCCTGGCGCTGTGAGACAGCAGCGCTAACCCACTGTGTCACCGTGCCCCCCGGGAATCGAACCCGGGTCCCTGGCGCTGTGAGACAGCAGTGCTAACCCACTGTGTCACCGTGCCCTGGGAATCGAACCCGGGTCCCTGGCGCTGTGAGACAGCAGTGCTAACCCACTGTGTCACCGTGCCCCTGGAATCGAACCCGGGTCCCTGGCGCTGTGAGACAGCAGTGCTAACCCACTGTGTCACCGTGCCCCCCTGGAATCGAACCCGGGTCCCTGGCGCTGTGAGACAGCAGCTAACCCACTGTGTCTGCCCCCGGGAATCGAACCCGGGTCCCTGGCGCTGTGAGACAGCAGTGCTAACCACTGTGTCACCGTGCCCCCCGAACCCGGGTCCCTGATGCTAACCCACTGTGAATCGAACCCACAGCAGTGCTACCCACTGTGTCACTGTGCCCCGGGAATCGAACCCGGGTCCCTGGCGCTGTGAGCAGTGCTAGTGCTCAGACAGCCTTGTGTCACCGTGCTCGACCCAGACGCAGTGCTAACCCACTGTGTCAATCGAACCCGGGTCCCTGGCGCTGTGAGACAGCAGTGCTAACCCACTCTGCCTCCCCAGACAGAAACAGAATGAGACAGAAATATTCTTGGGTTGAAAATACTCACTCTCGGTCTTGCTGATAGAATGCCCAGCCATTGCAAATTCTGGCTCTCCCTCTCTCTCTCTCTCTCCCTCCCTCTCTCTCTCTCTCGCCTTCCAGTGCAGAGCTGTGTCTGTGTTGGAAACTGCCTCTCCACTGACTACAGCAGTGTTCTGCAGTAAGAACTCTCTGCCTCTCCCTCAGACGCTCTGTTGTAGCAATGCAGAACTACACACTCTTCAGCAGACGTGACTGAGGTACAATTAACCAGCAATCGATACTCAGAGAGAGAGGGAGCTGCGGGATGGGGACAGGGAGCAGGGGGGCGGTGTTTGCACAGATATCTCCCACTGGGGAACATAATTCTCCACAGCAATCAGAAATGACAATCACCACTCCCCCTGCAGCAGGAAGATCCTGCAGAAGATTGCTTCAGTTAATCAATGCTAATCGAATCAGCAAATCTCCAAACCCCCTCCTCACACAATGCTACAGGATTAACCCACTGACTGCACTATCAGGGGTTAAATAATCATTAACACACATTCCAGGGAGTTTTACTCTGTATCTAACCCCGTGCTGTACCTGTCCTGGGAGTGTTTGATGGGGACAGTGTAGAGGGAGCTTTACTCTGTATCTAACCCCGTGCTGTAACCTGTCCTGGGAGTGTTTGATGGGGACAGTGTAGAGGGAGCTTTACTCTGTATCTAACCCCGTGCTGTACCTGTCCTGGGAGTGTTTGATGGGGGGACAGTGTAGAGGGAGCTTTACATACAACAGGGAACAGGAGGAGGCTCGAGCCTGCTTCTCCATTCAATAAAATCATGGCTGATCTTTTCTTGGACTCAGCTCCACTTCCCCGCCCACTCACCATAATCCTTAATCCCTTTACTGTTCAAAAATCTATCTATTTTTGCCTTAAAAACATTCAATGAGGGAACTTCAACTGGGCCGGGGAATTCCACAGATTCCCAACCCTTTGTGTGAAGAAATTCCTCCTCAACTCAGTCCTAAATCTGCTCCCCCTTATTTTGAGACCATGCCCCCTAGTTCTAGTTTCACCCCCCAATGGAAACAACTTTCCTGTTTCTATCTTATCGATTCCCTTCATAATCTTATATGTTTCTATAAAATCTCCCCTCATTCTTCTGAATTCCAATGAGTATAGCCCCAGTCTACGCAGTCTCTCCTCATAATCCAATCCTCTCAACTCCGGAATTAACCGAGTGAATCTCCTCTGCACCCCCTCCAGTGCCAGTAAATCCCTTCTCAAATAAGGAGACCAAAACTGTACCCAGTAACTCCAGCTGTGGCCTCACCAGCACCTTATACATCTGCAACATAACCTCACTGTTTTTAAACTTCATTCCTCTGGCAATGAAGGACAGAATTCCATTTGCCGTCTTAATTACCCGCTGCAAACCAACTCCTTGTGATTCCTGGCAGGGTAAATCTGCGGGGTAATGGGGAATAGGGTGGGATTGGGATCGGTACAGACTCAGTGGGCGGAATAGTCGAATTCTGCACTGTCGGGATTCCATCATTCTCTGGGTTCAATGATTTGAAGTAAGACTTACTCTGTATTTGTGTGTGTGTCTGTGTGTCTGTGTCTGTGTGTCTGTGTGTGTCTGTGTGTGTGTGTGTGTCTGTGTGTGTATGTGTCTGTGTATGAGTGTCTGTGTGTGTGTCTGTGTGTGTGTGTGTGTGTCTGTATGTGTCTGTGTGTGTGTGTGAGTGTCTGCGTGTGTGTGGCTGTGTGTCTGGCGTGTGTGTGTGTGTGTATGTGTCTGCATTGTGTCTGCGTGTTGTGTGGTATGTGTCTGCGTGTGTGTCTGCGTGTGTGTGTATGTGTCTGCATGTGTGTCTGCGTGTGTGTGTGTATGTGTCTGCGTGTGTGTCTGCGTGTGTCTGCGACTGTGTGTCTGCGTGTCTGCGTGTGTGTGTCTGCGTGTGTGTCTGCGTGTGTGTGTGTATGTGTCTGCGTGTGTGTCTGCGTGTGTGTGTGTGTATTTCTGTGTGTGTGTCTGCGTGTGTGATGTGTGTCTGTGTCTGTGGCGTGTGTCTGTGTGTGGGCGTATTTGTGTGTGTGTGTCTGTGTGTGTTGTCTGTGTGTGTGTGGTGTCTGTGTGTTGTGTGTCTGTGTCTGGTGTGTGTGTCTGCGTGTGTGTGTGTGTCTGTGCTGTGTGTGTGTCTGTGTGTGTGTGTCTGTGTTTGTGTGTGTCTGTGTCTGTGTTGTCTGTGTGTGTGTGTCTGCGTGTGTGTTGTGTCTGTGTCTGTGTGCTGTGTGTGTGTGTATTTGTGTGTCTGTGTCTGTGTGTGTGTGTGTATTTGTGTGTGTATTTGGTGTGTGTCTGCGTGTGTGTGTGTGTCTGTGTCTGTGTGTTCTGTGTGTGTGTGTCTGTGTCTGTGTGTGTCTGGTGTGTGTGTCTGCTGTGTGTGTGTGTCTGGTGTCTGTGTGTCTGTGTGTGTTGTATTTTGTGTGTGTGTTTGTGTGTGTGTGTGTGTTTTTGTTGTTGGTCTGTGTGTGGTGTGTGTATTTGTGTGTGTGTGTCTGTGTGTGTGTGTGTATTTGTGTGTGTCTGTGTGTTGTGGTGCTGTGTGTGTGTGTGTATTTGTGTGTGTGTGTCTGTGTGTGTGTGTGTATTTGTGTGTGTCTGTGTGTGTGTGTGTATTTGTGTGTGTGTGTCTGTGTGTGTGTGTGTATTTGTGTGTGTGTGTCTGTGTGCGTGTGTCTCAGTCCCGCTCCCACCCTCAGCGGTAACACTAATCAATCCCACGGGGGGCTGGTTGACAGGGAAATGCTCCGAGTCACCATCACAAGGTGAAAGAGATTCCAATCCCCACGCACTGCCAAAGAGACAGACTCAGAAACTGGATCCTGACCCCAGGCATCGATCTGCTGTCCCCAACACTTTAACATAATGTTTACATTCAGTCACTTAACTGATAGCCCCAACATTCAAATATCAACTAAACACCATCCGAAATCCAACCCAAAGCACAGCGACTGAGGGGTAGTGTGTGTGGGAGCCATACCCCAGTGAGAGTCAGTGTGTGTGGGAGCCGTACCCCAGTGAGAGTCAGTGTGTGTGGGACCCGTACCCCAGTGAGAGTCAGTGTGTGTGGGACCTGTACCCCAGTGAGAGTCAGTGTGTGTGGGACCCGTACCCCAGTGAGAGTCAGTGTGTGTGGGAGCCGTACCCCAGTGAGAGTCAGTGTGTGTAGAACAAGTCTTGATGAAGTTTATTTGCTCTATATTGCCCTGAGCACAGCAAGAAGTCTCACAACACGAGGATAAAGTTCATCTGACTGTGCTGAGCTCAGTCCAACACCAGAAACTCCACATATTGTGCTGAGAACAGCAGAGGGCAGTGGAGCACTGTTAATCTGTTCCTGCTTCAAAACACAGTGTTTGTGTCCAGAACTTAGCACTGACCCTCTGACAGTGCGGCACTCCCTCAGCACTGACCCTCTGACAGTGCGGCACTCCCTCAGCACTGACCCTCTGACAGTGAGGCACTCCTTCAGCACTGACCCTCGACTGCGGCGCTCCTCAGCACTGACCCTCTGACAGTGCGGCACTCCTCAGCACTGACCTCTGACAGTGCGGCGCTCCCTCAGCACTGACCCTCTGACAGTGCGGCACTCCCTCAGCACTGACCCTCTGACAGTGCGGTGCTCCCTCAGCACTGACCCTCTGACAGTGCGGCACTCCCTCAGCACTGACCCTCTGACAGTGCGGTGCTCCCTCAGCACTGACCCTCTGACAGTGCGGCACTCCCTCAGCACTGACCCTCTGACAGTGCGGCACTCCCTCAGCACTGACCCTCTGACAGTGCGGCACTCCCTCAGCACTGACCCTCTGACAGTGCGGCGCTCCCTCAGCACTGACCCTCTGACAGTGCGGCGCTCCCTCAGCACTGACCCTCTGACAGTGCGGCGCTCCCTCAGCACTGACCCTCTGACAGTGCGGCGCTCCCTCAGCACTGACCCTCTGAACTGACCCTCTGACAGTGCGGCCTCCCAGTGCGGCCTCCTCAGCACGACCCTCGACAGTGCGGCGCTCCCTCAGCACTGACCCTCTGACAGTGCGGCGCTCCCTCAGCACTGACCCTCTGACAGTGCGGCGCTCCCTCATCACTGACCCTCTGACAGTGCGGCGCTCCC
Source organism: Sphyrna mokarran (assembly GCA_024679065.1). Classification (NCBI taxonomy): domain Eukaryota; kingdom Metazoa; phylum Chordata; class Chondrichthyes; order Carcharhiniformes; family Carcharhinidae; genus Sphyrna; species Sphyrna mokarran. Next base: position 1,290,037 of record JAGIQG010000016.1, on the reverse strand, counting down.
TCAGCACTGACCCTCTGACAGTGCGGCACTCCCTCAGCACTGACCCTCTGACAGTGCGGCGCTCCCTCAGCACTGACCCTCTGACACTGCGGTACTCTCTCAGCACTGACCCTCTGACAGTGTGGGGAGTGTGTATGAGGTGTGGAACACTATTTCTGGTTTTGTGAATTTGAAGTAATCGAAAAGCCAGTCAATTTTGGTGGAGGTTCGAACATTCCAGAACATCATTCAAATTATCGTGGTGATTTACTCCAAGTCATCCAGAATCACTCAGGAAATTCAGCTAATTATTGTCCCCCTCGAGCCTGTTACACAGGAACAGGAGGAGGCCATTCAGCCCCTCGAGCCTGTTACACAGGAACAGGAGGACATTTTGCCCTCTCCCCCCCACCCGAGAGCTAACAGTTTCTCTCTATTGACCTTATCCTTTAATCAGCTCGCACCCCTCGATTTGACCCCCTGCCGGAATGTTCCGGACTGAAGGGAATCCCAGCCCTGTCTGTGGAGGCCTGCCTCCGAGTTTACCCAATTGTCCATGGAGATGGAAGAGGTCGGAGAGGCGTTGAATGAATACTTTTCTTCAGTGTTCACTGAGGAGAGGGGCCATGTTTTTGAGGAGGAGACTGTGATACAGGCTGATAGGATGAAGGAGGTAGATGTCCTGAGGCAATTTTGAAAATCCTGAGGATGGACAAGTCCCCTGGGCCAGATGGGATATATCCTCGGATGGTTTGGGAGGCGAGCAATGAAATTGCAGAGCCTTTAGCTTTGATGTTTGGGTTTTCACTGTCCACAGGGATAGTGCCAGAGGATGCACATGTCATTCCTCTTTTCAAGAAAGAAAATAGGAATGATCCTGGTAATTATAGGCCAGTTAGTGTTACTTCGGTGGTCGGTAAGTTAATGGAAAGGCTCCTGAGAGATGTTATTTATGATCATTTGGAAAGATGCAGTTTAATCTGGGATAGTCAGCACAGTTTTGTGAGGGTAAAGTCCTGCCTCACAAATTTGATTGAATTCTTTGAGGAGGTGACTAAGTGTGCGGACGAAGGTAGAGCTATTGATGTCATATACATGGATTTTAGTAAGGCATTTGATAAGGTTCCCCATGGTAGGCTCATGAAGAAGATAAGGAGGTGTGGGATAGAAGGAAATTTAGCCAATTGGATAAGTAACTGGCTATATCATAGAAGACAGGGGGTGATGGTGGAGGGAATATTTTCAGACTGGAGGCCATTTACCAGCGGTGTACCACAGGGGTCAGTGCTGGGCCCTCTGCTTTTTGTGATTTCTGTTAATGACTTGGAAGAAGGGGCTGAAAGCTGGGTTAGTAAATCTGCTGACGAGACCAAGATTGGTGGAGGAGTGGATCAGGTAGGGGGCTCTGGCAGGTTGCAAAGAGACATTGATAGAATGCAGAACTGAACAGAAAAGTGGCAGATGGAGTTTAACCCTGATAAGTGCGAGGTGATTCGTTTTAGAAGGACAAACTCGAATGTGGATTACAGGGTCAACGGCAGGATTCTGAAGAACGTGGAGGAACAGAGAGATCTTGGGATTCATATCCACAGATCTCTGAAAGTTGCCACTGAAGTGGATAGAGCCATGAAGAAGGCTTATAGTAGATGAACTTTTATTAACAGGGGGTTTGAGTTTAGGAGCCATGAGGTTATGCTGCAATCCATATAATCCATTTTTAATCCATAGATCTATAAACGTGGAGAGGGATCACAGGTAGAGGTGGGAACATCGGGGTGGCGGCACGGGCTCGTTGGGCCGAAGGGCCTGTTTCCCGTGCTGTTTTGTTCTTTGATCTTTATACAGGATATTGGTGAGACCACATTTGGAATATTGTGTTTAGTTCTGGTCACCTCATTATAAGAAGGATGTGGAAGCATTGGAGAGAGTGCAGAGGAGATTTACCAGGGATGCTGCCTGGTTTGGAGGGTAGGTCTTTTGAGGAAAGGTTGAAGGAGCTGGGGCTTTTCTCTTTGGAGCAGAGGAGGATGAGAAGTGACTTAACAGAGGTTTATAAGATGATGAGAGGGATAGATAGAGGGGATGTGCAGAGATTATTTCCGGGGCTGGATGTAGCTGTTACTAGGCGGGGGCATAACTATAAGGTTCATGGTGGAAGATATAGGAGGGATGTCCGAGGTAGATTCTTTACTCAGAGTGTGGTTGGGGTATGGAATAGACTGCCTGCTGTGATAGTGGAGTCAGAAACTTTAGAAACTTTCAAACGGTTATTGGATAGGCACATGGAACACACCAGAATTACAGGGAGTGGGATAGTTTGATCTTGGGATTGGACGCAACATTGAGGGCCGAAGGGCCTGTACTGTGCTGTACTGTTCTATGTTTCTCTGTCACTCTGCGATCAGTCCGTGGGATCTTGCTGTGCCGAATCCTCAGGCCAGCCCTGTCACCATCACTTCAGCAGAGTTTATTTTTGTCTGTGTTATCTGATTCCAGCCTCTCAAGCATCCCTCCATCCCCAACCCTCCGCCATCAGTGATCCCGCCTTCAGCCACCAGCGGGTCCCACAGCTCTGGAATTTACTTCCTGAACTTCTCCACATCGCTCTCTCTCTCTCGCTCTCTCTGTCTCTCTCTCTCTCCCTGTCTGTCTCTCTCTTTCTCTCTCTCTGTCTCTCTCTCTTTCTGTCTCTCTCTTTCTCTTTCTCTCTCCCTGTCTCTCTCTCTTTCTGTCTCTCTCTCTCTTTCTGTCTCTCTCTCTCTCTTCTCTTCTCTCTCTATCTCTCTCCCTCTGGAGATGGAGAACCTGGCAGATGGAGTATAATGTTAGCAAGTGTGAGGTTATCCACTTTGGTAGGAATAACGGTAGGAAGGATTACTATTTAAATGGAGAAAAGCTGCAGCATGCGACGGTGCAGAGGGATCTGGGGGTCCTTGTGCACGAATCGCAAAAACACAGTATCCAGGTGCAGCAGGTGATTAAGAAGACGAATGCAATGTTGGCCTTTATAGCGAGGGACATAGAATATAAAAGTAGGGAGGTTCTGTTGCAGCTGTATAGGGTACTGGTGAGGCCGCAGCTGGAGTACTGTGTGCAGTTTTGGTCTCTGCATTCGAGGAAGGATATATTGTCCTTGGAGGGGGTGCAGAGAAGGTTCACTAGGCTGATACCGGAGATGAGGGCGTTGGATTATGAGGAGAGACTGAATAGGCTCGGTTTGTACTCTTTGGAGTTTAGAAAGCTGAGAGGGGATCTTATAGAGACGTATAAGATAATAAAGGGGATGGATAGGGTAGAGGCTGAGAGACTCTTCCCGTTTAGCAAAGATAGCAGGACTAGAGGGCTTCAAGAATAAAGTGGGGATAGTTTAGATCGGAGTTGTGGAGGAACTTCTTCACTCGAAGGGTGGTGAGTCTCTGAAATTCTCTGCCCATTGAAGTGGTGGAGGTTTCCTCACCGAATATATTCAAGTCACGAGTAAATAGGTTTCTGATAGAGAAGGGAATTAAGGGGAGAGAGCGGGAAAGTGGAACTGATCCACTCCAGATCAGCCATGATATTATTGAATGGTGGGGCAGGCTCGAGGGGCTGGATGGCCGACTCCTGCTCCTGTTTCCTCTTTCTCTTTCTGTCTCACTCCCTCTCATTTTCTCTTTTCTCTCTCTGTCTCTCTGTCTTTCTCTCTCTGTCTCTCTCTCTCTCACTCTCTTTCTCTTTTCTCTCTTTCTCTCTCTCTCCTTTCAGATGCTCCTGTACATCCAATCTCTGTGATTGTAGTCAGTGTGTGTGAGGTTGAGTTTAGTAACCAGTGGGTGTGGAGCAGTGAGGGGCTATATTCCTAGCTCCAGGCGGCTTTATAAGTGCAATGTTGTTGCTGTTGGTTGCTGATAGCTGTGATTAAGGGCAGTATGATGTAAAAAGGTGCAGCTTGTTACAGACAGGCAGTGCCAGCTCCGAGGAGTGAGGTTGCCTGGAGTTAAGCTCAGAGAGTCTCTGTTCCAGGGAGCTGTACTCCCAGGAGAATTGTATCTGTCTCTCACTTCTCTGCTGTCTCCAACAACATCTCCCAGTCCCTTCGGAATATAAAGTTTACCAGAGACTGCGACATCACAGCGGAAGAGCAGGAGGAATTTAATATCCCACCCAGTCTAATCCCACTCTTCCCCCTCACTCCCACATCCATTACTCTGTATCTAACTCCGTGCTGTCCCTGTCCTGGGACTGTTTGATGGGGGGACAGTGTAGAGGGAGCTTTACTCTGTATCTAACCCCGTGCTGTACCTGTCCTGGGAGTGTTTGATGGGGGGACAGTGTCGAGGGAGCTTTACTCTGTATCTAACCCCGTGCTGTACCTGTCCTGGGAGTGTTTGATGGGGGACAGTGTAGAGGGAGCTTTACTCTGTATCTAACCCCGGGCTGTACCTGTCCTGGGAGTGTTTGATGGGGGGACAGTGTAGAGGGAGCTTTACTCTGTATCTAACCCCGTGCTGTACCTGTCCTGGGAGTGTTTGATGGGGACAGTGTAGAGGGAGCTTTACTCTGTATTTAACCTTACTCCATCAGTTTGACACTGTTATGATGAGTGTATATGATGTAATGCTCTCTGTTTAATTGTAGAATGTTTCTCTGGGAGACACCCAAACCTTCTCCAATCTGTAATCAGTATAACCACAGGCAGACTGCACTGAGCTCTGTCTGGGCACTAAGCCTGGTCTGGACAAAGCTACCAGTTCAGACTAGAGAATAATAAATTATTCAACAGACACAGGAAGAGATCAGCACTTTCTCCATCCCACCCAGAAAACACACTGAGTACTGAAAACAATAATCTAACCAACACCATTCAACCCTGAAAATATGTTTGACCCACACTCGGAGCACTGTGCACAGTTCCAGTCTCCGTATCCCTCGGTTAGACCCACACTCGGAGCACTGTGCACAGTTCCAGTCTCTGTATCCCTCGGTTTGACCCACACTCGGAGTGGGGAGAATGTGGGACTTGCTCCCATGGGGAGTGGGGGAGAATGTGGATATACCAATGGTTCAGGCCACACATAAAAAACACACGAGAACTTTGGTGAAATCTTTATTAATCTTTCTTGAAGAATTGAATCCTCTCCCTTCTTGTTCACACAAATCAGAAAATATTAAGTTAATCAGACAGTTCACAAATACCCCCATCAATTGAACATTTATTGCAAGGGATTTGAAAGCAGTTCACACGATACAACTTGTACCAAATCTCTCCTCCCCCTCCGAACAGCAAAATACCCCTGCCCGCTCCACTCCCCTCACACCAGCGAGTTTTAGACTGGAAAATCCAATGTCAAATCTTATACTGCAGTCACGCCCTCCCACCTTCAGGCGGTGCTGCAGGAGTGCAGTTGACATCTGGGTGCAGTTGAAGGGTGGTGAGTTCAGATGCCCCTCACCCTGGATGTGGCAAGTCCTCACCCAATTGCAAAGGTTTGCTCTCCACATCACACCCCTGCCCCCATTTAAATCAAGTCTGTATCATTTCTGCTGTAGTGTGCTGTTTAAATAGACTGTACTGTTTACTGTATTGTGCTGTTTAAATAGACTGTACTGTTTACTGTAATGTGCTGTTTAAATAGACTGTACTGTTTACTGTAATGTGCTGTTTAAATAGACTCTGTACACGGTTTGCTGTCGTGCGCTTTTTAAATAGACTCTGTTTGCTGTAATATGCCGTTTAACTAGACTCTGTAGACTGTTTGCTGTAGTGTATGATTAACTAGACTCTGTATGCTGTTTGCTGTAGTGTATGATTAACTAGACTCTGTATGCTGTTTGCTGTAGTGTATGATTAACTAGACTCTGTATGCTGTGTGCTGTAGTGTATGATTAACTAGACTCTGTAGACTGTTTGCTGTAGTGTATGATTAACTAGACTCTGTATGCTGTGTGCTGTAGTGTATGATTAACTAGACTCTGTATGCTGTGTGCTGTAGTGTATGATTAACTAGACTCTGTATGCTGTTTGCTGTAGTGTATGATTAACTAGACTCTGTATGCTGTTTGCTGTAGTGTATGATTAACTAGACTCTGTATGCTGTTTGCTGTAGTGTATGATTAACTAGACTCTGTATGCTGTGTGCTGTAGTGTATGATTAACTAGACTCTGTATGCTGTTTGCTGTAGTGTATGATTAACTAGACTCTGTATGCTGTGTGCACACTCCCGCACCCCTCTCCCCCTCCCCCTCCCCCTCTTGCAGTTACCACCCTGCACTCTGAAAACTCAACACCGTTCTCACTGGCCCAGACATCTGGTCCCGACACTTTCCCCATGCCGCTCCTTCACAGTTTCAGCAGTGTGAACCTCCTCCCCTTTAAAATCCCGAGGCTAGGTCGCACAAACTGGGCTTGCATTCTCTCCAGAAGATTCTGTGGGGAGTTTTAATCAATGGGGTTTGAGATGATTAAAGGATTTGATATGGTTGATGAAGAGAAACTATTAACTGTGATGGGGGCTGAATGGGGCCTCCTCCTGTTCCTGTGTAACAGGCTCGAGGGGCTGAACAGGGCCTCCTGTTCCTCAGAAGCACTGGAGAAGGCAGTGTTTGGAGGGAGTCTGGCTATTGAAAGACAGCAGTTCAGGAGGGGAGGTGGGGAGGGGTAACTGTGAAACTGTGAAGGCTTTGAGCTAACCAGGAGTTACAAGAGATAATAAAACACACAGCATAAATAAATGAGCGAGGGAGGAAGCGAGGGAGCGAGGGAAGAAATGAGGGAGGGAGCAAGGGAGAGTGGGAGGGAGGAAATGAGGGAGGGAGGGAGACAAGGAGGAGAGACAAGAGTGAAGATAGAAGTTGAGAATGTTTAAGGGTCGTGTCTGGGTGGTTCAATCCCATCAGTGAGAGCAGGGTGAGATAGCGGGTTTCACTGGTGTTGTGAGTATTCTTACTTCTAGAGATTAGCCCTGGCACTGAATACAATAACACACACACAGACAGACACACACGGACACAGGACACAGGACACTGACACACAGACACGGATACACACACACACACACACACACACACACACACGGACAGATGGACAGAAAGAGACCACCACAAACAGCAGCCAAGCTCCCGCTGTACCCTCTGTTACAGACTGACAGGATGATAATTAGACCCTCTCCCCTCACCCTGCCCGAGGGGACTGGGGATTGGAGGAGGGGTAAATAGACCAGCCACACATTAAACCAACCACCAAACAGACACAGCAGGCAAGGGGGGGTGTGCACAGGGAAGAGAATGGGGGGACACAGAGTGAGAGGGGGACGTGGAGTGACGGGGAGAGAGGCAGAGTGAGGGGGGGAGACGCGGAGTGAGGGGGGAGACGCGGAGTGGGGGAGGACGCAGAGTGAGGGGGGGGGAGACACGGAGTGAGGGGGGGGAGACACGGAGTGAGGGGGGAGAACACGGAGTGAGGGGGGGGAGCACGGAGTGAGGGGGAGACACGGAGTGAAGGGGAGGGGGTTCAGAGTGAGGGGAGGGGAGGGGGTGCAGAGTGAGGGGAGGGGAGGGGATGCAGAGTGAGGGGAGGGGGTGGTTCACGGGCCCCTAAGTCCTGGGGTCGTTGGGTGAGATCCTCTGGAAGTCTAACACTCTGTGGCTTCAGCTGGGGAGGGGGGGGGAGGTGGGAGGGAAGAGAGAGAGAGAGAGAGAGAAATGAATCCATTCATCATTCCTGCATAGAAAGATCCCACAGAGAAAGGAGGGTTATTCCAGTCTCAGCCCCCCTCCCCAACTCTTCCCCTCCCTCCTTCCCCCCCCCATCCCCTGACCTCCACCCCACCTGATGGTCTACCCTCAACCCAAGAGCAGGGAGAAGCTTTGTGGGATCTTGCTGTGCACTGGAGGCGCTGTATTTCTCTGCCGCTTGGCAGCCGAGGGCTGGGGCTGGGGCTGGGGCTGGGGGTGGGGGTAGGAGAGGACAGAGAGAGAGAGAGAGAGAGAGGCAGCAGCCAATTCCTACACAGCAAGATCCCACAAATAAATTATCCATGTGACCGGGTTCAATCCTAGGGGATTTTGTTCTCTCCGATCATTCTGTTCAAAGGAAACAGCACCCCCCCCACCCCCGCCGGACAGACAGCACCTCCCCCCTCCACCCCTCCCCCCCACCCTGACAGACAGCCCTCACCCCATCCCCCCACCGCCCCCCGGACAGACAGCCCCTACCCCACCCCCCTGGACAGACAGCCCCCCCCCCCACCCACCCCCACCACCCCCCCCCGACAGACAGCCCACCCCCACCCCCCACACCCCCCACACCCCACCCCACCGCCCCCCGGACAGACAGCCCCCCCTCACAACAGTCCCCGCAGGGACACAGTCCCCCCATCCAGAGAGCCCCCCCACCACCTTTCTCCCTCCCCGTCAACCCCCCCCCAATTCTCATCAGCCCCCAGCACCCCTCACCATCCTGCTGGTCCTGCAACCTGCCTTCACTCCTCTCCCTCTTCCTCCCCCTCTTCTTCTCCCTCCCCCCCTTCTCTTTCTCCCCCCTCCCCCTCCTCCTCCTTTCTTCGCTTCTCCCTTTCCCTCCTTCTCCCCTCCTTTCCCTCCCTCTCCACTCCTCTCCCTCCCCAATCCCTCTCCCTCCTCCTCCCCTCTCCCTTGCCCTCCATCTCCTGCTCTCTGCCTTCCCTCTCCTCCATCCTCCCCCCCCCTCCTCCCCCCCTCTCCTCCCCCTCCTCTCCTCTCCCTCTCCCTCTCCCCCTCCCCCCTCTCCCTCTCCCCCTCCCCCTCTCCCTCCCCCTCCCTCCTCTCTCCCTCCCCCTCCCCCTCCCTCCTCTCCCTCTCCCCCTCCCCCTCCCTCCTCTCCCTCTCCCTCCCTCTCTCCCCTCCTCCTCCCTCTCCTCTCCCTCTCCCCCTCCCCCTCCCTCCTCTCCCTCTCCCCCCTCCCCCTCCCCCTCCCTCCTCTCCCCCCTCCCCCCTCCCTCCTCTCCCCCTCCCCCTCCCTCTCTCTTACCTGACTGAAGGAGGTGTTGTGCGGTAGCTGTCCCGCTGTTAGACCGAGTCCTGAAACAAGATGAGAGGATTGGCCATCTCTACATCATGTGACTGCCCCACCGCCCAGCGATACCATCCTCCCACTCCCACAGGCCAAGCACACCACCCCCCACCATTCCCCTCCCCTCCCCTCACCCCACTTCCCCTCCCTCAGGCCGGGACAATCCCAACATGGATTCATTCCCAGGACATGGACCTCACTGGCTCAGTATTTACCCCCCATCCCTAATTACCCCTTGAGAAGGGGGTGGGTAATCTGCCAACTTGAACCCTCAGCAGTTCCCCGTGTGGTGTAGGTACACCCACAGTGCTGTTAGGGAGGGAGTTCCAGGATTTTGACCCCAGCGACAGTGAAGGAACGGCTGATATATTTCCCAGTCGGGATGGTGAGTGACTCGGAGGGGAACCTCCAGGTGGGGGTGTTCCCAGGTATCTGCTGCCCTTGTCCTTCTAGATGGTAGAGGTGGTGGGTTTGGAAGGTGCTGCCTAAGGAGCCTTGGTGAGTTGCTGCAGGGCATCTTGTAGATGGTACACACGGCTGTCACTGTGCGTCGGGGAGTGGAGGGAGTGAGTGTCTGTGGTTAGTGTATCGATCGAGCGGGGCTGCTTTGTCCTGGATGGTGTCGAGCTTCTCGAGTGTTGTTGGAGCCGCACCCATCCCGGCGAGTGGGGAGTATTCCATCACACTCCTGACTTGTGCCTTGTAGATGGTGGACAGGCTTTGGGGAGTCAGGAGGTGAGTTACTCTCCACAGGATTCCCAGCCTCTGACCTGCTCTGGGAGCCACAGTATTTATACGGCTGGGTCCAGTTCAGTTTCTGGTCATGGTAACCCCCAGGATGTTGATAGTGGGGGGGATTCAGTGATGGTAACCCCCAGGATGTTGATAGTGGGGGGGATTCAGTGATGGTAACCCCCAGGATGTTGATAGTGGGGGGGATTCAGTGATGGTAACCCCCAGGATGTTGATAGTGGGGGGGATTCAGTGATGGTAACCCCCAGGATGTTGATAGTGGGGGGGATTCAGTGATGGTAACCCCCAGGATGTTGATAGTGGGGGGGATTCAGTGATGGTAACCCCCAGGATGTTGATAGTGGGGGGGGATTCAGTGATGGTAACCCCCAGGATGTTGATAGTGGGGGGGATTCAGTGATGGTAACCCCCAGGATGTTGATAGTGGGGGGGATTCAGTGATGGTAATACCTTTGAATGTTAAGAACAAAGAACAAAACAGCACAGGGGAAACAGGCCCTTCAGCCCAACGAGCCCGCACCGCCGCCCCGATGTTCCCACGTCTACCCGCGATCCCTGATTAAGGAGATAATGGTTAGGCCTCTCTTATTGGAGATGAATGTTGGAAGTTTTGGTTCCAAGGCAGACCCAGGATTTCAATACTGTTGTGGGATTGGGAAATTTGAGGATTAAAGTTTCTGTGTATTTTTATTGCGTCACCAACCTCTTATTCTGATTAAATTTGCAACGACATTTCCCGGCTGTAAGGGAAAGATAAAGATCAGAAACATGATTACACAACAAAGGAACACAGTTCACAGTCCACAACATTCGGCACCACATTCCCTACCACTCACAGCTCATATTCCAATCTCATCAAACTCTCCCACGACAGGTACAGCACGGGGTTAGATACAGAGTAAAGCTCCCTCTACACTGTCCCCCATCAAACACTCCCAGGACAGATACAGCACGGGGTTAGATACAGAGTAAAGCTCCCTCTACACTGTCCCCCATCAAACACTCCCAGGACAGATACAGCATGGGGTTAGATACAGAGTAAAGCTCCCTCTACACTGTCCCCAATCAAACACTCCCAGGACAGGTACAGCACGGGGTTAGATACAGAGTAAAGCTCCCTCTACACTGTCCCCATCAAACATTCCCAGGACAGTTACAGCACGGGGTTAGATACAGAGTAAAGCTCCCTCTACACTGTCCCCCATCAAACACTCCCAGGACAGGTACAGCACGGGGTTAGATACAGAGTAAAGCTCCCTCTACACTGTCCCCCCATCAAACACTCCCAGGACAGGTACAGCACGGGGTTAGATACAGAGTAAAGCTCCCTCTACACTGTCCCCCCATCAAACACTCCCAGGACAGGTACAGCACGGGGTTAGATACAGAGTAAAGCTCCCTCTACACTGCCCCCCATCAAACACTCCCAGGACAGGTACAGCACGGGGTTAGATACAGAGTAAAGCTCCCTCTACACTGTCCCCCATCAAACACTCCCAGGACAGGTACAGCACGGGGTTAGATACAGAGTAAAGCTCCCTCTAAACTGTCCCCCCCATCAAACACTCCCAGGACAGGTACAGCATGGGGTTAGATACAGAGTAAAGCTCCCTCTATACTGTCCCCCATGAAACACTCCCAGGACAGGTACAGCACGGCGTTAGATACAGAGTAAAGCTCCCTCTACACTGTCCCCCCCATCAAACACTCCCAGGACAGGTACAGCATGGGGTTAGATACAGAGTAAAACTCCCTCTACACTGTCCCCCCCATCAAACACTCCCAGGACAGGTACAGCACGGGGTTAGATAGAGAGTAAAGCTCTCTCTACACTGTCCCCCCATCAAACACTCCCAGGACAGGTACAGCACGGGGTTAGATACAGAGTAAAGCTCCCTCTACACTGTCCCCCCATCAAACAGTCCCAGGACAGGGACAGCACGGAGTTAGATACAGAGTAATGGATGTGGGAGTGAGGGGGAAGAGTGGGATTAGACTGGGTGGGATATTAAATTCCTCCTGCTCTTCCGCTGTGATGTCGCAGTCTCTGGTAAACTTTATATTCCGAAGGGACTGGGAGATGTTGTTGGAGACAGCAGAGAAGTGAGAGACAGATACAATTCTCCTGGGAGTACAGCTCCCTGGAACAGAGACTCTCTGAGCTTAACTCCCGGCAACCTCACTCCTCGGAGCTGGCACTGCCTGTCTGTAACAAGCTGCACCTTTTTACATCATACTGCCCTTAATCACAGCTATCAGCAACCAACAGCAACAACACTGCACTTATAAAGCCGCCTGGAGCTAGGAATATAGCCCCTCACTGCTCCACACCCACTGGTTACTAAACTCAACCTCACACACACTGACTACAATCACAGAGAGATTGGATGTACAGGAGCATCTGAAAGGAGAGAGAGAGAAAGAGAGAAAAGAGAAAGAGAGTGAGAGAGAGAGAGAGACAGAGAGACAGAGAGAGAAAAGAGAAAATGAGAGGGAGTGAGACAGAAAGAGAAAGAGGAAACAGGAGCAGGAGTCGGCCATCCAGCCCCTCGAGCCTGCCCCACCATTCAATAATATCATGGCTGATCTGGAGTGGATCAGTTCCACTTTCCCGCTCTCTCCCCTTAATTCCCTTCTCTATCAGAAACCTATTTACCCGTGACTTAAATATATTCGGTGAGGAAACCTCCACCACTTCAATGGGCAGAGAATTTCAGAGACTCACCACCCTTCGAGTGAAGAAGTTCCTCCACAACTCCGATCTAAACTATCCCCACTTTATTCTTGAAGCCCTCTAGTCCTGCTATCTTTGCTAAACGGGAAGAGTCTCTCAGCCTCTACCCTATCCATCCCCTTTATTATCTTATACGTCTCTATAAGATCCCCTCTCAGCTTTCTAAACTCCAAAGAGTACAAACCTAGCCTATTCAGTCTCTCCTCATAATCCAACACCCTCATCTCCGGTATCAGCCTAGTGAACCTTCTCTGCACCCCCTCCAAGGACAATATATCCTTCCTCGAATGCAGCGACCAAAACTGCACACAGTACTCCAGCTGCGGCCTCACCAGTACCCTATACAGCTGCAACAGAAACCTCCCTACTTTTATATTCTATCCCCCTCGCTATAAAGGCCAACATTGCATTCGTCTTCTTAATCACCTGCTGCACCTGGATACTGTGTTTTTGCGATTCGTGCACAAGGACCCCCAGGTCCCTCTGCACTGTCGCATGCTGCAGCTTTTCTCTATTTAAATAGTAATCCTTCCTACCGTTATTCCGACCAAAGTGGATAACCTCACACTTGCTAACATTATACTCCATCTGCCAGGTTCTCCATCTCCAGAGGGAGAGAGATAGAGAGAGAAGAGAAGAGAGAGAGAGACAGAAAGAGAGAGAGAGACAGAAAGAGAGAGAGACAGGGAGAGAGAAAGAGAAAGAGAGAGACAGAAAGAGAGAGAGACAGAGAGAGAGAAAGAGAGAGACAGACAGGGAGAGAGAGAGAGACAGAGAGAGCGAGAGAGAGAGAGCGATGTGGAGAAGTTCAGGGAGTAAATTCCAGAGCTGTGGGACCCGCTGGTGGCCCCCCATCAAACACTCCCAGGACAGGTACAGCATGGGGTTAGATACAGTGTAAAGCTCCCTCTACACTGTCCCCCATCAACACTCCCAGGACAGGTACAGCACGGGGTTGATACAGAGTAAAGCTCCCTCTACACTGTCCCCCATCAAACACTCCCAGGACAGGTACAGCACGGGGTTAGATACAGAGTAAAGCTCCCTCTACACTGTCCCCCCATCAAACAGTCCCAGGACAGGGACAGCACGGAGTTAGATACAGAGTAATGGATGTGGGAGTGAGGGGGAAGAGTGGGATTAGACTGGGTGGGATATTAAATTCCTCCTGCTCTTCCGCTGTGATGTCGCAGTCTCTGGTAAACTTTATATTCCGAAGGGACTGGGAGATGTTGTTGGAGACAGCAGAGAAGTGAGAGACAGATACAATTCTCCTGGGAGTACAGCTCCCTGGAACAGAGACTCTCTGAGCTTAACTCCCGGCAACCTCACTCCTCGGAGCTGGCACTGCCTGTCTGTAACAAGCTGCACCTTTTTACATCATACTGCCCTTAATCACAGCTATCAGCAACCAACAGCAACAACACTGCACTTATAAAGCCGCCTGGAGCTAGGAATATAGCCCCTCACTGCTCCACACCCACTGGTTACTAAACTCAACCTCACACACACTGACTACAATCACAGAGAGATTGGATGTACAGGAGCATCTGAAAGGAGAGAGAGAGAAAGAGAGAAAAGAGAAAGAGAGTGAGAGAGAGAGAGAGACAGAGAGACAGAGAGAGAAAAGAGAAAATGAGAGGGAGTGAGACAGAAAGAGAAAGAGGAAACAGGAGCAGGAGTCGGCCATCCAGCCCCTCGAGCCTGCCCCACCATTCAATAATATCATGGCTGATCTGGAGTGGATCAGTTCCACTTTCCCGCTCTCTCCCCTTAATTCCCTTCTCTATCAGAAACCTATTTACCCGTGACTTAAATATATTCGGTGAGGAAACCTCCACCACTTCAATGGGCAGAGAATTTCAGAGACTCACCACCCTTCGAGTGAAGAAGTTCCTCCACAACTCCGATCTAAACTATCCCCACTTTATTCTTGAAGCCCTCTAGTCCTGCTATCTTTGCTAAACGGGAAGAGTCTCTCAGCCTCTACCCTATCCATCCCCTTTATTATCTTATACGTCTCTATAAGATCCCCTCTCAGCTTTCTAAACTCCAAAGAGTACAAACCTAGCCTATTCAGTCTCTCCTCATAATCCAACACCCTCATCTCCGGTATCAGCCTAGTGAACCTTCTCTGCACCCCCTCCAAGGACAATATATCCTTCCTCGAATGCAGCGACCAAAACTGCACACAGTACTCCAGCTGCGGCCTCACCAGTACCCTATACAGCTGCAACAGAAACCTCCCTACTTTTATATTCTATCCCCCTCGCTATAAAGGCCAACATTGCATTCGTCTTCTTAATCACCTGCTGCACCTGGATACTGGGTTTTTGCGATTCGTGCACAAGGACCCCCAGGTCCCTCTGCACTGTCGCATGCTGCAGCTTTTCTCTATTTAAATAGTAATCCTTCCTACCGTTATTCCGACCAAAGTGGATAACCTCACACTTGCTAACATTATACTCCATCTGCCAGGTTCTCCATCTCCAGAGGGAGAGAGATAGAGAGAGAAGAGAAGAGAGAGAGAGACAGAAAGAGAGAGAGAGACAGAAAGAGAGAGAGACAGGGAGAGAGAAAGAGAAAGAGAGAGACAGAAAGAGAGAGAGACAGAGAGAGAGAAAGAGAGAGACAGACAGGGAGAGAGAGAGAGACAGAGAGAGCGAGAGAGAGAGAGCGATGTGGAGAAGTTCAGGGAGTAAATTCCAGAGCTGTGGGACCCGCTGGTGGCCCCCCATCAAACACTCCCAGGACAGGTACAGCATGGGGTTAGATACAGTGTAAAGCTCCCTCTACACTGTCCCCCATCAAACACTCCCAGGACAGGTACAGCACGGGGTTAGATACAGTGTAAAGCTCCCTCTACACTGTCCCCCATCAAACACTCCCAGGACAGGTACAGCATGGGGTTAGATACAGTGTAAAGCTCCCTCTACACTGTCCCCCATCAAACACTCCCAGGACAGGTACAGCATGGGGTTAGATACAGTGTAAAGCCCCCTCTAAACTGTCCCCCCATCAAACACTCCCAGGACAGGTACAGCACGGGGTTCGATCTTCAGGTAACTGACAGGTCCCGTTGTGTGAAGTGTGTGATTTGGAAGGGTTTATTGAACGGAATTTGAACATTGTGAAGATTCAGGAAATCAGCGAGTGGAAACACTCAGTTTGGAAGAGATGGTTGATGGATTTCTGGCGAATGTCAGTTTCTGTCACAGAGAACGGGCTGTGCCTCGCAGGCTGGTAGTGTTGGCACTGAGCTGGAGAGCCGGCACTGAGAGGCAGCACAGATATCAGACACACCACCCCCAGCAGGAAACAATACAGCTTTTCATCAGCTTAACAAGATAGCAGAGATAGAGAGATCCAGGATGGGTGTGGATTCTCGATGTATTATCACCAAACTCTCATTCACAAACAGCCTCTGGAGACCAGCCTGGTTTAAAGTTTATTTTATTAATTATTAGTGTCACATGTCATCTACCATTAACACTGCAATGAAGTTACTGTGAAAATCCCCTAGTCGCCACATTCCTGTGCAGGTTACACCAAGGGAGAATTTAGCACAGCCAATGCACCCTAACCAGCACATCTTTTAGAATGTGGGAGGAAACCGGAGCACCCGGATGAAACCCATGCACACACGGGGAGAATGTGCAGACTCCAACACAGACAGTGACCCGAGGTGGGAATCGAACCCGGGTCCCTGGCACAGTGAGGTAGCAGCACATTAGGTGACACAGTGGGTTAGCACTGCTGCCTCACAGCGCCAGGGACCCGGGTTCGATTCCCGGGGACACGGTGACACAGTGGGTTAGCACTGCTGCCTCACAGCGCCAGGGACCCGGGTTCGATTCCCGGGGGGCACGGTGACACAGTGGGTTAGCACTGCTGTCTCACAGCACCAGGGACCCGGGTTCGATTCCCGGGGGGCACGGTGACACAGTGGGTTAGCACTGCTGTCTCACAGTGCCAGGGACCCGGGTTCGATTCCCGGGGGCACGGTGACACAGTGGGTTAGCACTGCTGCCTCACAGCGCCAGGGACCCGGGTTCGATTCCCGGGGGCACGGTGACACAGTGGGTCAGCACTGCTGCCTCACAGCACCAGGGACCCGGGTTCGATTCCGGGGGCACGGTGACACAGTGGGTTAGTACTGCTGTCTCACAGTGCCAGGGACCCGGGTTCGATTCCCGGGGCACGGTGACACAGTGGGTCAGCACTGCTGCTCACAGCACCAGGGACCCGGGTTCGATTCCCGGGGGCACGGTGACACAGTGGGTTAGTACTGCTGTCTCACAGCGCCAGGGACCCGGGTTCGATTCCCAGGGGGCACGGTGACACAGTGGGTTAGCACTGCTGTCTCACAGCGCCGGGACCCGGGTTCGATTCCCAGGGGCACAGTGACACAGTGGGTTAGCACTGCTGTCTCACGGCCAGGGACCCGGGTTCGATTCCCAGGGGCACGGTGACACAGTGGGTTAGCACTGCTGTCTCACAGCGCCAGGGACCCGGGTTCGATTCCCAGGGGGCACGGTGACACAGTGGGTTAGCACTGCTGTCTCACAGCGCCAGGGACCCGGGTTCGATTCCCGGGGGGCACGGTGACACAGTGGGTTAGCACTGCTGTCTCACAGCGCCAGGGACCCGGGTTCGATTCCCAGGGGCACGGTGACACAGTGGGTTAGCACTGCTGTCTCACAGCACCAGGGACCCGGGTTCGATTCCCGGGGGCACGGTGACACAGTGGGTTAGCGCTGCTGTCTCACAGCACCAGGGACCCGGGTTCAATTCCCGGGTGGGCACCGTGAGAGTGGGTTAGCACTGCTGTCTCACAGTGCCAGGGACCCGGGTTCGATTCCCAGGGGGCACGGTGACACAGTGGGTTAGCACTGCTGTCTCACAGCGCCAAGGACCCGGGTTCGATTCCCAGGGGGCACGGTGACACAGTGGGTTAGCACTGCTGCCTCACAGCACCAGGGACCCGGGTTCGATTCCCAGGGGGCACGGTGACACAGTGGGTTAGCACTGCTGCCTCACAGTGTCAGGAACCCAAGTTCGTTTCCTGGCTTGGGTCACTGTGTGTTTGCACATTCTCCCCGTATCTGTGTGGGTTTCCTCCGGGTGCTCCAGTTTCCTCCCACAGTCCAAAGGTGTGCGGATTAGGTGGATTGGCTGTGCTAAATTGACCCTTAGTATCCTGAGATGTGTAGGTAAGAGGGATTAGCGAGTAAAATATATCAAGATATGGGGATAGGGCTTGGGTGCGATTGAGGTCGGTGCAGACTCGATGGGCTGAAGGGTTCTGTCCCTTTAGACTGAGGTTCTGTTCTCAGATTCTTGTCTCTCTGACCATTGGAAACATCTTCTCCTTTCTAGTCTACTGAGGGCTTTACTCCCACTTCAGTTTCTTCTATCTTATTGTTATCCTTGCAGAAGGAGGCCATTCAGCCCATCGAGTCTGTGCCAGCCTCAATCAGAGAGACGCGGCGGGAGGGCTGTGGCAGGCTAGCACAACAGCGACGGGCTGAATGGCCACAGCTTCGACGGGGGAGCTCACACAGCGAGGGTGTCACAGAGAACTTACCCAACAGGATAACAATCCCGATCACGCACAGGACCGCAGCCACAATAAGACCAACCACCCTCAGTCTGTAATAATCTGTGAAAAGAGAGAGAGAGAGAGACGGGTGAGGTGCATGAAGATTGGAGAGGGGCAAATGTTGTGTCTTTGTTTAAAAAGGGGCTGCAGGGAAAAGCCTGGGAACTACAGGCCAGTGAGCCTCACATCTGTGGTGGGTAAATTGTTGGAAGGTATTTTGAGAGACAGAATCTACAGGCATTTAGAGACACAGAGACTGATTAGGGACAGTCAGCATGGCTTTGTGAGTGGAAAATCATGTCTCAGAAATTTAATAGAGTTTTATGAAGGGGTAACCAAGAAGGTAGATGAGGGCAGTGCAGTTGATGTTGTCTACATGGACTTTAGCAAAGCCTTTGACAAGGTACCGCATGGTAAGTTGTTGCATAAGGTTAAATCTCACAGGATCCAGGGTGAGGGATTGAAATGGATTCAAAATTGGCTTCTTGACAGAAGCCAGAGTGTGGTTGTAGAGAGTTGTTTTTCAAACTGGAGGCCTGTGACCAGCGGTGTGCCTCAGGGATCAGTGCTGGGTCCACTGTTATTGGTCATTTATATTAACGACTTCGATGAGAATATAGGGGGCATGGTTAGTAAGTTTGTAGATGTCGCCAAGATCAGTGGCATAGTGGACAGTGAAGAAAGTTATCTCCGATTGCAACAGGATCTTGATCAATTGGGGCCAGTGGGCTGACGAATGGCAGATGGAGTTTAATTTAGATAAATGTGAGGTGATGCATTTTGATTGAACCAGGGCAGGACTTACTCAGTTAATGGTAGGGTGTTGGGGAGAGTTACAGAACAAAGAGACCTCAGGGGAGACATTTTTCCAACAATGGGACATCAGTAGATTTTTGATCCCAGATATTTTTTATTGAATTGAAATTCCACCATCTGCCGTGGCGGGATTCGAACCCGGGTCCCCCGAACAAGACCCTGGGTATTTCGGTGACTAATCCAGTGACTGCATCATCAGACCACTGCTTCCCTTGCAATTGGCCCAGGGTCTGCAATGGGAGGGGGGTGGCGGGGTGGGGGGGCGAATGGGAGTTCCCCAGTGAATTGGACCCATCATTTATATCTCAACCAATGTCACCTTACACAGCCGAGGTCTTCATCGTATTGTTGTTCATGGGATCTTGCTGTGTAAACATTTGTGGTTGAGTTTCCCTCATTATAACGGTGAGCGAGGTGCCCCCCCCACTCCCCAAACCCCGACCCATGAAGGCATCGAGACCCAATGGCGGAATCGGGAGAAGCTTCAGAGGCCGGAACTGGAGGAGCAGAGAGATCTCGGAGTGTAATAGGGGTTAGAGGAGGTTACAGAGATAGGGAGGGGGTGTAGGGGACTGGAGGAGGTTACAGAGATAGGGAGGGGGTGTAGAGGGCTGGAGGAGGTTACAGAGATAGGGAGGGGTGTAGGGGACTGGAGGAGGTTACAGAGATAGGGAGGGGTGTAGGGGCTGGAGGAGGTTACAGAGATAGGGAGGGGGTGTAGGGGCTGGAGGAGGTTACAGAGATAGGGAGGGGTGTAGGGGCTGGAGGAGGTTACAGAGATAGGGAGGGGGTGTAGGGGCTGGAGGAGGTTACAGAGATAGGAGGGGGTGTAGGGGCTGGAGGAGGTTACAGAGATAGGGAGGGGGTGTAGGGGCTGGAGGAGGTTACAGAGATAGGGAGGGGTGTAGGGCTGGAGGAGGTTACAGAGATAGGGGGGGGGTGTAGGGGGGCTGGAGGAGGTTACAGAGATAGGGAGGGGGTGTAGGGGGTGGAGGAGGTTACAGAGATAGGGAGGGGGTGTAGGGGGCTGGAGGAGGTTACAGAGATAGGGAGGGGGTAGGAGGTTACAGAGATGGGAAGGTGTAGGGGCTGGAGGAGGTTACAGAGATAGGGAGGGTTGTAGGGGCTGGAGGAGGTTACAGAGATAGGGAGGGGTGTAGGGGCTGGAGGAGGTTACAGAGATAGGGAGGGGTGTAGGGGCTGGAGGAGGTTACAGAGATAGGGAGGGGGGTAGGGGCTGGAGGAGGTTACAGAGATAGGGAGGGGGTGTAGGGACTGGAGGAGGTTACAGAGATAGGGAGGGGTGTAGACTGGAGGAGGTTACAGAGATAGGGAGGGGTGTAGGGGCTGGAGGAGGTTACAGAGATAGGGAGACGGTGTAGGACTGGAGGAGGTTACAGAGATAGGGAGGGGTGTAGGGGCTGGAGGAGGTTACAGAGATAGGGAGAGGGTGTAGGGGCTGGAGGAGGTTACAGAGATAGGGGGGTCTAGGGGCTGGAGGAGGTTACAGAGATAGGGAGGGGTGTGGACTGAGGAGTTACAGAGATAGGGAGGGGGTAGGGACTGGAGGGGTTACAGAGATAGGGAGGGGGTGTAGGGCTGGAGGAGGTTACAGAGATAGGGAGGGGGTGTAGGGGACTGGAGGACGTTACAGAGATAGGGAGGGGGTGTAGGGGCTGGAGGAGGTTACAGAGATAGGGAGGAGGTGTAGGGACTGGAGGAGATTACAGAGATAGGGAGGGGGTGTAGGGACTGGAGGAGATTACAGAGATAGGGATCTCCTGTCAATCACATGGGGGGTGGGGTTGTTATTCTGTGATAGGGTAGGTGTTCTGATCAGAATGATTTGACCCCAATCTTAACAAGAATAACACAGATAGGGAAGGAGCAAGGGGGAGGGTCTGCATTCAAACAGGAAACAAGGAAATATAAATTCACATACTGATATCTCAGCAAACTTACCGTACTCAAAACGATCTTCATTGTTAGGTGGCACTGAAAGAGGAAATGAAAATAATTAACAGTCTGAAAATTCCACCCTCCGCCCCCACACAGACCCACCTCACAACCCCCCAGTGAGAGTCAGTGTGTGTGGGAGCTGTACCCCAGTGAGAGTCAGTGTGTGTGGGAGCTGTACCCCAGTGAGAGTCAGTGTGTGTGGGACCTCAGTGAGAGTCAGTGTGTGTGTGGGAGCCGAACCCCAGTGAGAGTCAGTGTGTGTGGGACCCAGTGAGAGTCAGTGTGTGTGGGACCCAGTGAGAGTCAGTGTGTTTGGATCCAGTGAGAGTCAGTGTGTGTGGGAGCCGTACCCCAGTTTAATACAATCTGAATTAATCTGACCCAATCTGACCCTTGTCAGACCACACTTGGAGTACTGTGCGCAGTTCTGGTCGCCTCACTATAGGAAGGACGTGGAAGCTATTGAAAGGGTGCAGAGGAGATTTACAAGGATGTTGCCTGGATTGGGAGGCATGCCTTATGAAGACAAGTTGAGGGAGCTGGGACTGTTCTCCCTGGAGAGACGAAGGTTGAGAGGCGACCTGATAGAGGTTTACAAGATGTTGAGAGGAATAGATAGGGTGGACTCTCAGAGACTATTTCCCAGGGCTGAAATGGTCGCGACGAGAGGGCACAGATTTAAGGTGCAGGGAAGCAAGTACAGAGGGGATGCTAGGGGAAAGTTTTTCACTCAGAGGGTGGTGAGTGAATGGAATCGGCTGCCGTCGGTGGTGGTCGAGGCGAACTCGCTGGGGTCTTTTAAAAGACTTCTGGATGAGTATATGAGATCCAATGGGATTGGGGGTTATAGATAGGTCTATGGCTGGGTAGGTTTTTGATGTGTTCGGCACAACTTGTGGGCCGAAGGGCCTGTTTGTGCTGTAGTGTTCTATGTTCTATGTTCTCTGAATTGGGTGTAAATGTCAGCTATGTTGCTTTGGGAATGGAGTCACATGTAGCCCAGTCCCGGTTAGGGATGGCTGGTTTTCTGCTCGGAAAGGGGGCATTAGTCAACCAAGGCTTATCATAGAAATGTCTATGTCTCATTTCCAGCCTGTGTCAACGTGCCAAGTTCATTCAAATTCTATCAAAGAGCTAGCACTTAGCATGATGGGCCAAACAGTCTCCTGTTTGTGACTCTTTGTATTTTGAGAACCTTTGTGGATATTTATTTCACAATTCTGATCTTTGCGTCAAGAGGGTGGTCCAATCAGGGGGTGGGGTTGTGTCTGGACCATCTAATATGCCCTTTGGGGAGGGGGCAGGAGGTGGGGTTGGGCAATAGGGGGCAGCCATTGAGGGGCCCATCGCGGACTCAGGTGGCAAATCTGCTCCTCGTGGAAGATCTTGGTGATGTCTCTGGTGTTACCAGTAACCGTGACCCGGAGCACGCAACCAACTCCCCCGAGCTCCAATCAAGGAGAGCTGAGTTTCCACCTAGCTCCCAATTAACCTCAAAATAGATCTCGGATCACAACAACCCTCCCCCGCGCACACGGCCCGTCCTCCCCACCCCCAGGGAGAGGAGAATGTGATGCACTCACCACCGGCCGAGAGGACTCCTCGAGTCACTGCAACAAAATGGGAAAAATAGAATGCGTTACGGAGGAAGGAGTCACGTAGGAGAAGTAAGTCAAACACTGGCCCCTTACCACACACATTACTGTTCACTTCACCCTGCTGAGTAAACCCTCTCCCCACCAGACCTCAGGGCCCCCAGCCCCAGAGACCTCAACAAGCTCCGCACTACGCTTAGCGCTGCTCCCTCGCAGCGCGAGGGAACCACGTTCCATCCTAGCCCTGGGTCACTGTCTGTGCGGAGTCTGCACATTCTCCCTGTGTCTGCACAGGTTTCATCTGGATGCTCCGGTTTCTCCCACAGTTCAAAGATGTGTAGGTTAGGGTGGATTGGCCGTGCTAAATTGTCCCTCAGTGTCCCAAAGATGTGCAGGTTAGGGTAGATTGGCCGTGCTAAATTGTCCCTTAGTGTCCAAAGATGTGCAGGTTAGGGTGGATTGGCCGTGCTAAATTGTCCCTTAGTGTCCAAAGATGTGCAGGTTAGGGTGGATTGGCCATGCTAAATTGTCCCTTAGTGTCCAAAGATGTGTAGGTTAGGGTGGATTGGCCATGCTAAATTGTCCCTTAGTGTCCAAAGAAGGTAGATGGCCGTGCAAATTGTCCCTTAGTGTCCAAAGATGTGCAGGTTAGGGTGGATTGGCCGTGCTAAATTGTCCCTTAGTGTCCAAAGATGTGCAGGTTAGGGTGGATTGGCCGTGCTAAATTGTCCCTTAGTGTCCAAAGATGTGTAGGTTAGGGTGGATTGGCCGTGCTAAATTGTCCCTTAGTGTCCAAAGATGTGTAGGTTAGGGTGGATTGGCCGTGCTAAATTGTCCCTTAGTGTCCCAAAGATGTGTAGGTTAGGGTGGATTGGCCGTGCTAAATTGTCCCTTAGTGTCCCAAAGATGTGCAGGTTAGGGTGGATTGGCCATGCTAAATTGCCCCTTAGTGTCCCAAAGACGTGTAGGTTAGGGTGGATTGCCCGTGCTAAATTGCCCATTAGTATCCAAAGATGTGTAGGTTAGGGTGGATTGACCGTGCTAAATTGTCCCTTAGTGTCCCAAAGATGTGTAGGTTAGAGTGGATTGGCCATGCTAAATTGCCCCTTAGTGTCCCAAAGATGTGTAGGTTAGGGTGGATTGGCCGTGCTAAATTGTCCCTTAGTTTCCAAAGATGTACTGGGTTACGGGGATAGGGCGAGGGGGTGGATCTGGGTAAAAATACTCTGTTGGAGTGTTGATGAAGACTCCACCCTAACCTACACATCTTTGGACACTAAGGGACAATTTAGCACGGCCAATCCACCCTAACCTACACATCTTTGGACACTAAGGGACAATTTAGCACGGCCAATCCACCCTAACCTACACATCTTTGGACACTAAGGGGCAATTTAGCACGGCCAATCCACCCTAACCTACACATCTTTGGACACTAATGGGCAATTTAGCATGGCCAATCCACCCTAACCTACACGTCTTTGGGACACTAAGGGGCAATTTAGCATAGCCTCTCTCTGCACAGTGGGGGTTTTCTGAGCTCTGTCAGATCTTCCCTCATTGTCCTGAACTGCCCAATCCTTCCCAGTGAATCCTTTACCCCTGGGTTCGACCCCAGCCCCACACCATGTGAGCTGGGCTCCCTGGGTGCGGAGTGAGTGGGGTTAAATCCTCACCCACCCGCCCGCTCACTCGCAGTCTCCAGCAATGAAACCGATCGGGTCTGTGACATTTGTTGCTGTTACTGTTGCCAATGCAGCGGTCGCACACAGCTTGTGTTCAAGGACAGACCCACGCAGACACTCACACACACAGTCGCAGCATTGTTCCCCTCCTCCCCAGCTCTCCCTCAACAATAGAACCATCAAAACAGGGGGCCATTTAACCCAACTAGACCATGCTAGCCCAAACACTGCCCTCTTTAATCCCAGCTTCCCACAGCTGGCCCATCATCATGCAGGTCCAGATACTTTCTAATAGAGTTTTGGGTCTCTGTCTTAACCACTAAGCAGGGGAGTGGATTCCAAACACCTACCATCCTCTGTGAAACAATGTTCTTCCTCAAAGTCCCTCCACACTTATTTTGAATCAGTGTCCCTATTTTCCACCAAGGGAAATGATCTTATGTCGCCCACTCTCTCTTTTCCCCTCATCATTTCTTTGCACCACAATCACATCACCACCCCCCCCTCCTTTATTCCAAGGGAAATAACCCCAACCTCTCCCATCTCTCTTCCAGCCCTGGCAGTATCCTTGGGAATCTCCTCTGCACTCTCTCCAGGATAATTCCTACAAATGCAACAACCAGAACGCAACACAATCCATCAGGCAAACCAGCCTCCCATCCATTAACTCTGTCTATACTTCCCGCTGCGCCATGGAAAAGCAGCCGGCATAATTAAGGACCCCACACACCCCGGACATTCTCTTTTCCACCTTCTTCCGTCGGGGAAAAAGATACAAAAGTCTGAGGTCTTTTGTACCGACCGACTCACGAACAGCTTCTTCCCTGCTGCTGTCAGACTTTTGAATGGACCTACCTCACATTAAGTTGATCTTTCTCTGCACCCCTCGCTGTGACTGTAACACTACATCCTGCACCCTCTCCTTTCCTGCTCTATGAATTTTGTGTAGCGCGCAAGAAACTTTTCACTGTATGTTAATACATGTGACCATAATAAACCAAACCAATCCTCCGGTTGTGGTCACACCAGTATTTTATACAATTCTAACATTCGCTCTTATATTCTCGATCTCTGTGAGTGAAGGAAAACATGCTCTCTGTCTCTTTTACAACCTTGTCTATTTGAATTGCTGCCTTTCTGGAGCTGTGCATTTGTACACCAACACCTCTCACAACATCCCCCCTTCTCAGTATATTCCCATCTATTATGCATTCCCTGGAACTGTCTGACCTTCCCTAACCGCATGACCTCACACTTCTCCACGCTAAAATCTATCTGCCAATTCACTGCCAGCTCCACAAACTCATCAATATCATCGACAGTGACGGGGGGAGGCAGGGGGTACTTGGTTCAATCTCCCTCTCCTCACTTATAAAAACTAGAAGCAGGAGGAGGCCATTCAGCCCTTCGTGTCTCCTGCACCGTTCATTCTGATCACGGCTGATTGTCGAATCCAATATCCTGATCCCCCAATATCCCTCGATCCCTTTCGCCCCAGGAGCGAAATCTAATTTCTTCCTGAAATCACACAACGTTTTCTCCTCAGCTACTTTCTGTGGGAGTGAATTCCACACATTCCCCACTCTCTGGGTGAAGAAATTTCTCCTCACCTCAGTTCTAAAAGGTTTATTCCTTATCCTCAAACTCTGACCCCTAGTTCTGGACTCCCCCCACCATTGGGAACATTCTTTCTGAATCTACCCTGTCTAACCCTGTGTGAATTTTATACGTTTCTATGAAATCCCTTCTCACTCTTCTAAACTCCAGTGAATATAGAACATAGAACATAGAACATTACAGCACAGAACAGGCCCTTCGGCCTTCGATGTTGCGCCGACCAATATAAAAAGCAATGACCCTCCAAACCAAACCATTCCCTTCTCTTCCATATACTTATCAACTAACCTCTTAAACGCCACCAAACTTGGCGCATCTACAACTGATGCAGGCAGGGCATTCCACTCCCGAACCACCCTTTGGGTAAAGAACCTACCTCTTATATCCGTCCTATAACTATCACCCCTTAATTTAAAGCTGTGTCCCCTCGTGCTAGCTTTCTCCATCCTAGGAAAAAGGCTATCACTGTCCACCCTATCTAAACCTCTAATCATCTTATATGTTTCAATAAGGTCTCCTCTTAGCCGCCTTCTTTCTAACGAAACAACCTCAAATCTCTCAGCCTCTCTTCATAAGACCTGCCCTCCATACCAGGCAACATCCTGGTAAACCTCCTCTGTTCCCTCTCCAATGCCTCCACATCTTTCTTATAATGCGGGGACCAGAACTGCACACAATACTCCAAGTGCGGCCGCACTAGAGTTTTGTACAGTTGCAACATTACGTTGTGGCTCCGAAATTCAATCCCCCTACCAATAAAAGCTAAGACTCCGTATGCCTTCTTAACAACCTTATCGACTTGATTGCCAACTTTCAGGGATCTATGCACACATACACCAAGATCCCTCTGTTCATCAACACTATTAAGAGTCCTACCATTAGCCCTGTACTCTACACACTTGTTATTCCTGCCAAAGTGAATTACCTCACACTTTTCCACATTAAACTCCATTTTCCACCTCTCGGCCCAGCTCTGCAACTTGTCCAAGTCTCTTTGCAAACTATAACACCCCTCTTCACTATCTACCACTCCTCCGACTTTGGTGTCATCCGCAAATTTACTAATCCATCCTTCAATACCCTCATCCAGATCATTTATAAAAATTACAAACAGCAGGGCCCCAAAAACAGATCCCTGAGGTACTCCACTTGTAACCGAACTCCACGATGAATATCTTCCATCAACCACTACCCTCTGTCTTCTATCTGCTAGCCAATTCCTAATCCAATTAGCTAAATCACCCTCTATCCCATACATCTGCATTTTCGGCAGAAGTCTTCCATGGGCCACCTTATCAAACGCCTTACTAAAGTCCATATATACCACATCAACCGCCTTACCCCCATCCACCTCTTTGGTCACTTTTTTCAAAAAACTCAATGAGGTTAGTAAGGCACGACCTACCCTGCACAAAACCATGCTGACTATCCCCAATCAATTCATTTCTCTCTAAATAACTATAAATCCTATCCCTAATAATTCTCTCCAATACTTTGCCCACAACAGAAGTAAGACTCACTGGCCTATAATTCCCTGGAAGTTCTCTCTTCCCCTTCTTGAACAATGGGACCACATTCGCTATCCGCCAGTCCTCCGGAACCACACCCGTAACCAACGACGACCTGAAGATCAGAGCCAGAGGCTCTGCAATCTCCTCTCTTGCCTCCCAGAGAATCCTAGGGTAAATCCTGTCCAGCCCAGGGGACTTATCCAACTTCAAACCCTCAAGAATATCTAGCACATCCTCCGTATCTACTTCAATACTTTCCAGTTTGCAACCCTGTACCTCAGTGTTCTCCATAACTACATTTACATCACCCTGCGTGAATACTAATATAATCCTAACCCACTCAGTCTCTCCTCATGTGACAGACCTGCCATCCCAGGAATCAGCCTGGGAAACCTTCACTGTGCTCCCTCTATAACAAGGAACATCCTTCCTCAGATAAGGAGACCAAAACTGCACCCAATACTGCAGGTGTGGCCTCACCAACACCGTGTATAATTGCAGTAAAACATCCCCACCTCTGTACTCCAATCCTCTCGCTATGAAGGCCATTTGCCTTCTTTACTGCCTGCACTTGGATTCAGGAGATGGCCAGTGGAGCCAATGGGGATCGAGATTTTGGCCTCGTAACGCAGGCCCACACGCCCGCTGTCTGAGCCAGGGCAAGCGTGGAGGTGGAGGGAAGGATCTGCACATCTTCTGTTCGAGAGGTTAGACCATGTCCTGTCCACAGCGTTCTCCAAGGACATTACTGGGAGGAGGGGAGAGGAGGAATTCTTCCTGGGCCAAATATTTATTCCCCTCGACCAACGCCTGGAATACGAGGAGGTGGTGGAAGATTCTAGAACCAGCTTCAAGCTGCACCTGGATAGATACGTGGACAGCCGGGGGAATAGAGGGATATGGAGCATGTAGAGGCCAGAAGATATTAGATTAGAGAGGCATCTGTGCAGACTTGATGGGCTGAAGGGCCTGTTCTTGCGCTCTACTGTTCTTTGTTCAAAACCGCGTCAGATAAAAAAAACCTGTGGAAACTGCACCCTCTGGGTTAACATGGCAGTGCTGTTTGGGAGACTTCAAGGGGCTGAATGGCCTCCTTCTGCACTATAGCGATTCTAATTCCATCCACCAGCGCATGGCCCCGTAGCTCTGAATGTTACACCGTGCCAAGTGCTGAACCAGGTACTCTATAAAGAGTATGAGACATCCCGCCCCCACCACCCCCCCAGACAGCGCATTCCAGATGAGAATCAGCTGTCTCCTCCTGGCAGTGACGCACGAGGAAGCTTTTAGCAAAATAAACTTCATTTAGCAACATGGTTTAACTAGAACAAATAAACTTCAACACTTTAACAAGATTTAAATATGACAAGTTAAAATTCTTATCTGCTAATCTATCTCTATGAGTTCCAATGTAAGCAATATTCCTCACATAGAACAAGGAATAGTCCAGTACAGGAATAGGCCCTTCGGCCCTCTAAGCCTGTGCTGATCATAGAACATAGAACATAGAATATTACAGCGCAGAACAGGCCCTTCGGCCTTCGATGTTGCGCCGACCAATTAACAAAAAGCAATGACCCTCTAACCTAAACCATTCCCTTTTCATCCATAAACTTATCTACTAAC
>JAGIQG010000016.1:1238631-1256131 GCA_024679065.1 Sphyrna mokarran | reverse complement strand
ACACAGTGGGTTAGCACTGCTGTCTCACAGCGCCAGGGACCCGGGTTCGATTCCCGGGGGGGCACGGTGACACAGTGGGTTAGCGCTGCTGCCTCACAGCGCCAGGGACCCGGGTTCGATTTTTGGCTTGGGTCACTGTGTGTGCGGAGTCTGCACATTCTCCCCGTGTCTGCGTGGGTTTCCTCTGGGTGCTCCAGTTTCCTCCCACAGTCCAAAGACATGCTGGTTAGGTGGATTGGCCATGCTAAATTGCTCCTTAGTGTCAGGGAGACTAGCAGGCTAGTGGAGATAGGGCCTGGACGGGACTGCGGTCACTGCAGACTCAATGGGCTGAATGGCTTCCTTCTACACTGTAGGATTCTATGAACGGTATGCTTTGTCTGTATACTGTACGAGAAAGAATACTTTCCACTCTATCCCAGTATGTGACAATAAATCCAATCAAATCCAAATGTAAAGGCAGTGGGAGCAAAGCGTTTGAATATTTGTAAGGCAGAGCGCGATAGATTCTCGATTGAAGCCACGCAGACTGCATCAGACAACACTTTTCCAGAAACCCTATTCTGGGACTGTGAGTCACATCAGTGAGAGTTCGCTTCCAGCTTCCCCGCAGCAGTGTCCCTGGGAGGCAACAGGAGTCAAACTCCTGACAATGGGTTGTCTGGGACACAGCCAAGGAACAGGGAAAATCGATCAGGAGAAAGGACAGAGTGAGTACGGTCCAGAGAAAAAAACAGCACAGCAAGATCCCAGGCAGTGCTCCCCTCCACAAGCCAGGGCCCTGTCTTTACGTGTATGTATACATGTGTGCATGTGTGTGTATACGTGTGTGTGTGTGCGCGCGTGCCACACACATGTACAAAGGCATCTTACCGATACCCTCCCTCACGTTTGCTAAGAAAACACAATAGAGTCGAGGGAGGGAGGAGGGGAAGGGGGAGGAGAGTGGGAGGGAGAGGGAGGGAGGGAGAGGGAGGGAGGGAGACGAATGGGTAAGAAGAGGGAGGGAGAGGGGTGAGGGAGGGAGAGAAAGGGGGAAGCAGAGGGAGGGGGGAGGGAGAGGTGGGAGGGAGAGGAAGGGGGATGGGGAGGGGAGGGGAAGGTAGAATGGAGAGGGGGGGAGAGGGGGGAGGGAGAGGAAGGAGGAAGGAGGAAGGAGAGGGACGGGGGGAGGACGAGAGGGATGGGGAGAAGAAGGGGGAAGGAGAGGGAGGGAGGGGGAGATGGGGAGGGGGAGAGCAGGAGGGGAAGGTCCGGTTCCAAGTCCATTCCGTCGGAGATATAAATCCTTACCCACTGCCAACACCACCATTCCAGCCACTCCAATCATCTTCTCCCTATGAATCCGAGAGAGACCAAAATGAGATTAATCGCTCGAGTTCCCAAAATATTCCTGTCCGATACGAACAAACAGGAAAACTGACAGGTTCACAAATAACAGGTTAAACGTTCCCTGCACCCCTCGCTGTGACTGTAACACTACATTCTGCACTCTCTCCCTTCTTCTCTATGAACGGTATGCTTTGTCTATATAGCGTGCAGGAAACAACACTTTTCACTGTATGTTGATAGATGTGACAAATAATAAATCCAATCAAATTTGAATGAATCTACCTTACATTGAGTTGATCTTTCTCTACACCCGAGGTGTGACTGTAACACTACATTCTGCACTCTCTCCTTTCCCTCTCTATGAACGGTATGCTTTGTCTGTGTAGCGCACAAGAAACAATACTTTTCACTGTATGTTAATACACGTGACAAATAGTTAGGGTGCATCGGCCGTGCTAAACCCGAACAGGCGCTGGAGTGTGGCGACTAGGGCATTTTCACAGTAACTTCGTCGCAGTGTTCATGTGACCCGACTCGTAGCTAATAAATAAACTTTAATAATAAGCCAAAATCAAATCAGAAACTTTCGGGAGGAAAGGAAAACTTTGTAACTAAGTTTATTGTCTTTTTGAAAAAAGAGGCTCGAGCTAAAATAGAGAGTGGAGGTCTCAGAGCAGGAAAAACTTCGCAGCCAGAGAGAGTGCGAAATTACTTCCCAAACCATCCCTTGCCAAATAACCGGCCACTCCTCCTGGCAAATTCGCAGCAGGAATTGTCTTTCAGAGTACAGTCTTTCTGGGGAAATTTCAGCTTGCCAGGAGAGACTTTTATATTTTTCAAATGGGCTGTTTTTCTTTTCAAAGAGGAAATCTCATCCAGGTGAAGGGGGGATAAAATTGGGACGGCAGGGAGAAGTGGCGGGGAGTGGGGGGGTGGTCTCTAAAAATGTTTCCCTGGCGCCGGGGAATGTGCTTCCTCGTTCCGGCTGGAAGGAAGGATGAAGAGTGGGGAGACTGGGATTGGGAGTGAATCATGCTCCCGTTTGATGTGGAGGCGGTGGGAGGGCGCAGAGAGGTCTCTTTCCTTGCTACATTTGTGACACCGAGGCGACGTCCTGTTGAATGGCTTCACTTGTTGTCTTTGGAAGGTAGGGTGGGGCTCCAAACTGACTCACTCGAACCCTGCCACACAACGAGAACCGAGCAGGACCGAGGCCAGAGTAACGACAATCAATAACATTCCAACCCACAGCACCGGGGGGGGAGAAAAATGGTTGCCCGGGTTTTGTGTGAGGGAGGCCTGGCTTTGGAGAGGGATGCAGGGGGAAGAAGAGAGTAGTAAAGAGTGTTCCACGCACAAACACACTCACACACATACAACCACCAAATATCATTCCTCCCCTCCTCCAATTAACCAATTTTTAAAAGCAGACAGAGATGGACAACGTTG
This sequence comes from Sphyrna mokarran, assembly GCA_024679065.1. Classification (NCBI taxonomy): domain Eukaryota; kingdom Metazoa; phylum Chordata; class Chondrichthyes; order Carcharhiniformes; family Carcharhinidae; genus Sphyrna; species Sphyrna mokarran. Next base: position 1,253,350 of record JAGIQG010000016.1, on the reverse strand, counting down.
CTGACCCCCAAATCATACTTACAAGAAAGTCTTCCTACCTCAAAGGCAGTGAACGAGGCAAGGTTAAACCCAGAACACAGATCAGTGAGAAAGCAACAGTCACCCTAATTACTTATTCAATTCCACACCCACAGCTCAGGGGACGGACCCAGTTTGCTTTAACCCTTTGCTTGGGAAATATTTTTCCAGGCAGGATCGTCTCATCGCTGCCTCTGCGATTGGAGGCTCCAAAAGAGAAAGTGGTGGCGGTGGGGCGGGTGGGGGGGCAACCCAATCGAGGTGTTCCAAATTCAGAACTGCTCCCAATAACATTGACTCTCCCCATTGTGTGGGGGAGAGAGCAGAAGCAGGAGTGTATCGATATGTGATGGTCCCTAATGAACCCAATGGAAAATTCAAGAAAATCTTCTGGGGGGGGGGGGGGGGGGGGGGGGGAGAATGTGGGGGGGGGGGGGGAGAATGTGGGACTCCTCCCACGGGGAATGGGGAGAATGTGGGACTCACTCCCATGGGGAACGGGAGAATGTGGGACTCCCTCCCACGGGGAGGGGGGAGAATGTGGGACTCCCTCCCACGGGGAGTGGGGAGAATGTGGGACTCACTCCCACGGGGAGTGGGGAAGAATGTGGGACTCACTCCCATGGGGAATGGGGGAGAATGTGGGACTCCCTCCCACGGGGAACGGGGGAGAATGTGGGACTCACTCCCACGGGGAGGATGGGGAGAATGTGGGACTCCCTCCCACGGGGAGTGGGGAGAATGTGGGACTCACTCCCACGGGGAGTGGGGGAGAATGTGGGACTCGCTCCCACGGGGAGTGGGGGAGAATGTGGGACTCCCTCCCACGGGGAGTGGGGGAGAATGTGGGACTCACTCCCACGGGGGAGTGGGGGAGAATGTGGGACTCGCTCCCACGGGGAGTGGGGAGAATGTGGGACTCGCTCCCACGGGGAGTGGGGGAGAATGTGGGACTCGCTCCCACGGGGAGTGGGGGAGAATGTGGGACTCGCTCCCACGGGGAGTGGGGGAGAATGTGGGACTCGCTCCCACGGGGAGTGGGAGAATGTGGGACTCGCTCCCACGGGGAGCGGGGGAGAATGTGGGACTCCCTCCCACGGGGAGTGGGGAGAATGTGGGACTCCCTCCAGGGGAGAGGGGGAGAATGTGGGACTCCCTCCACGGGGAGTGGGGGAGAATGTGGGACTCACTCCCACGGGGAGTGGGGGAGAATGTGGGACTCACTCCCATGGGGAGTGGGGGAGAATGTGGGACTCGCTCCCATGGGGAGTGGGGGAGAATGTGGGACTCGCTCCCACGGGGAGTGGGGGAGAATGTGGGACTCACTCCCACAGGGAATGGGGGAGAATGTGGGACTCGCTCCCACAGGGAGTTGGGGGAGAATGTGGGACTCACTCCCACAGGGGAGTGGGGGAGAATGTGGGACTCGCTCCCACAGGGGAAGGGGGGAGAAATGTGGGACCTCCCACAGGGGAGTGGGGGAGAATGTGGGACTCGCTCCCAAGGGGAACTGGGGGAGAATGTGGGACTCACTCCACGGGGAGTGGGGGAGAATGTGGGACTCGCTCCCACGGGGAGTGGGGGAGAATGTGGGACTCTCTCCCACAGGGAGTGGGGAGAACGTGGGACTCGCTCCCACGGGGAGTGGGGAGAATGTGGGACTCGCTCCCACGGGGAGTGGGGGAGAATGTGGGACTCACTCCCACGGGGAGTGGGGAGAACGTGGGACTCGCTCCCACGGGGAGTGGGGAGAACGTGGGACTCGCTCCCACGGGGAGTGGGGAGAACGTGGGACTCGTTCCCACGGGGAGTGGGGAGAACGTGGGACTCGTTCCCACGGGGAGTGGGGAGAACGTGGGACTCGCTCCCACGGGGAGTGGGGAGAACGTGGGACTCGCTCCCACGGGGAGTGGGGAGAACGTGGGACTCGCTCCCACGGGGAGTGGGGAGAACGTGGGACTCGCTCCCACGGGGAGTGGGGAGAACGTGGGACTCGCTCCCACGGGGAGTGGGGAGAACGTGGGACTCGCTCCCACGGGGAGTGGGGAGAATGTGGGACTCGCTCCCACGGGGAGTGGGGAGAATGTGGGACTCGCTCCCACGGGGAGTGGGGAGAATGTGGGACTCGCTCCCACGGGGAGTGGGGAGAATGTGGGACTCGCTCCCACGGGGAACGGGGGAGAATGTGGGACTCGCTCCCACGGGGAGTGGGGAGAATGTGGGACTCGCTCCCACAGGGAGTGGGGAGAATGTGGCACTCATTCCCATGGGGAGTGGGGACAATGTGGAACTCATCCCACGGGGAGTGGGGAGAATGTGGGACTCACTCCCACAGGGAGTGGGGAGAATGTGGGACTCCCTCCCACGGGGAGTGGGGGAGAATGTGGGACTTGCTCCCACGGGGAGTGGGGAGAATGTGGGACTCGCTCCCACGGGGAGTGGGGAGAATGTGGGACTCCTCCCACAGGGAGTGGGGAGAATGTGGGACTCCCTCCCACGGGGAGTGGGGAGAAGTGGGACTCACTCCCACGGGGAGTGGGGAGAATGTGGGACTCGCTCCCACGGGGAGGGGGGGAGAATGTGGGACTCGCTCCCACAGGGGGAGCGAGGGAAAATGTGGGAATCCCCCAACGGGGAACGGGGAGAATGTGGGACTCGCTTCCACGGGGATGGGGGAGAATGTGGGACTCGTCCCACGGGGAGTGGGGGAGAATGTGGGACTCGTTCCCACGGGGAGTGGGGGAGAATGTGGGACTCGCTCCCACGGGGAGTGGGGAGAATGTGGGACTCGCTCCCACGGGGAGTGGGGAGAACGTGGGACTCGCTCCCACGGGGAGTGGGGGAGAATGTGGGACTCGCTCCCACGGGGAGTGGGGGAGAATGTGGGACTCGCTCCCACGGGGAGTGGGGAGAATGTGGGACTCGCTCCCACAGGGAGGGGGGAGAATGTGGGACTCCCTCCCACGGGGAGTGAGGAGAATGTGGGACTCGCTCCCACGGGGAATGGGGGAGAATGTGGGACTCGCTCCCACGGGGAGTGGGGGAGAATGTGGGACTCACTCCCACAGGGAGGGGGGAGAATGTGGGACTCACTCCCACGGGGAGAGGGGGAGAATGTGGTACTCAGTCCCACGGGGAGTGGGGGAGAATGTGAGACTCGCTCCCACGGGGAGTGGGGGAGAATGTGAGACTCGCTCCCACGGGGAGTGGGGGAGAATGTGGGACTCGCTCCCACGGGGAGTGGGGGAGAATGTGAGACTCACTCCCACGGGGAGTGGGGGAGAATGTGAGACTCACTCCCACGGCGAGTGGGGGAGAATGTGGGACTCGCTCCCAGGGGGAGTGGGGGAGAATGTGGGACTCGCTCCCACAGGGAGTGTGGGGGAGAATGTGGGAATCCCTCCCACGGGAAGTGGGGGAGAAATGTGGGACTCACTCTCACGGGGAGTGGGCGAGGAGAATGTGGGACTCGCACACAAGGGAGTGGGGGGAGAATGTGGGACTCGCACCCACGGGAAAGCGGGTATGAGAATGTGGGACTCGCTCCCACAGGGAGTGGGGAGAATGTGGGACTCGATCCCACAGGGAGTGGGGAGAATGTGGGACTCGCTCCCACGGGGAGTGGGGAGAATGTGGGACTCGCTCCCACGGGGAGTGGGGAGAATGTGGGACTCGCTCCCACGGGGAGTGGGGAGAATGTGGGACTCGCTCCCATGGGGAGTGGGGAGAACGTGGCACTCACTCCCATGGGGAGTGGGGAGAATGTGGGACTCATCCCACGGGGAGTGGGGGCGGATGTGGGACTCCATCCCACGGGGAGTGGGGAGAACATGGCACTCCCTCCCATGGGGAGGGGAAAAAAAAAACAAAAATGTGGGACTCGCACCCACGGGGAGTGGGTTAGAATGTGGGACTCCCTCCCACGGGAGTGGGGAGAATGTGGGACTCGCTCCCACAGGGAGTGGGGAGAATGTGGGACTCGCTCCCACGGGGAGTGGGGGGGAATGTGGGACTTCATCCCATGGGGAGTGGGGGAGAATGTGGGACTCCCTCCCACGGGTAGTGGGGAGAATGTGGGACTCACTCCATGGGGGAATGGGGGGAAGCTAATCGAAAGGTTCAAGACGGTTTACATGTGGAATAACAGATACCCAGGAGTGAGTTACAGACTGGAATCTAATCGAGGGGTTCGGGGTGGTTTATATATAGAATAACAGATACCCGGGAGTGAGTTACAGACTGGAATCTAATCGAGGGGTTCGGGGTGGTTTATATATAGAATAACAGATACCCGGGAGTGAGTTACAGACTGGAATCTAATCGAGGGGTTCGGGGTGGTTTATATATAGGATAACAGATACCCGGGAGTGAGTCACAGACTGGAATCTAATCAAAGGGTTCGGGGTGGTTTATTTGTACAATAACAGTTAGCCGGGAGTGATTCACAGACGGGAACATAACGTATAATTGTAAATAAGAATTCTGCTGTGCTCTTGATAATTGCAACCCTTTGTAATTAACGTGTCTGAGATTGGATTACTGGTCTTTGTCTTGCGACGGAGAGTGAGTGAAGTAGTTGAATTCCTGCTTTCTCTGGATGTTCCGTTCCCACAGCGGTATGGGTAGGACTTGTTTTTGGAACTTGTATCAGTGTAAGATAACTGGGTTAGTATCAGAGGCAGGCAGGAAGTCCAATTTAACCATAGTGGATAGTATCCCCAACGGAAAACTATATCGACAAAATCCTCGGTGAGGTTCAGAGAGGGAGAATGAGTGAGGGGAACAGAGAGAGGCACAGAATGATGCAGAGAGGGAGTCATTGGCAGAAGGAGAAAGAGTAACGCAGTGATGGAGTGAGAGACAGAGACACCCAGGGAGCATGAGACTGGCAGATGGTGAAGGAGGAAGACTCAGCGAGAGAAGGAGACACTCAGAAGTGAGAGTGAGGCAGAGAGAGAGAGAGGAGGCACAAAGAGAAAGAGGGGTGCAGAAAGAGAGAGAAGGAGACTGAGAAAGGGAGAGAGGCAGAGAGAGAGAGTGTCATTGTCATAGAGTTATCGAGGTTTACAGCACGGAAACAGGCCCTTCGGCCCAACTTCTCCACGCTGCCCTTGTTTTAAACCCTAAGCTAGTCCCAATTGCTCACATTTGCCCCATATCCCTCTATACCCATCGTACCCACGTAACTATCTAAACACTTTTTAAAAGACAAAATTGTACTCACTTCTACTACTACCCCCGACAGTTTATTCCAGATACTCACCACTTGCCTCTGGACCCTTTTGTGTCTCTCCCCTCTCACCTTAAACCTACGCTCTCTAGTTTTAGACTCCCCCCTACCTTTGGGGAAAAGATATTGACTATCTCGCTGATCTGTGTCTCTCATTATTTTATAGACCTCTATAAGATCACCCCTCAGCCTCCTACACTCCAGAGAAAAAAGTCCCAGTCTATCCAGCCTCTCCTTATAACTCAATCCATCAAGTCCCGGTAGCATCCTAGTAAATCTTTTCTACACTCTTTCTAGTTTAATAATATCCTTTCTATAATAGGGTGACCAGAACTGTACACAGTATTCCAAGTGTGGCCTTACCAATGTCTTGTACAACTTCAACAAGACGTCCCAATTCCTGTATTCAATGTTCTGACCGATGAAACCAAGCATGCCGAATGCCTTCTTCACCACTCTGTCCACCTGTGACTCCACTTTCAAGGAGCTATGAACCTGTACCCCGAGATCTCTTTGTTCTGTAACTCTCCCCAACACCCTACCATTAGGTAGGCGTTTGATAAGGTGGCCCATGGAAGACTTCTGCAGAAAATGCAGATGTATGGGATAGAGGGTGATTTAGCTAATTGGGTTAGGAATTGGCTAGCAGATAGAAGACAGAGGGTTGTGGTTGATGGGAGATATTCATCGTGGAGTTCGGTTACAAGTGGTGTACCTCAGGGGTCTGTTTTGGGGCCCCTGCTGTTTGTAATTTTTTATAAATGATCTGGATGAGGGTATTGAAGGATGGATTAGTAAATTTGCGGATGACACCAAAGTTGGAGGAGTGGTAGAGAGTGAAGAGGGGTGTTATAGTTTGCAGAGAGACTTGGACAAGTTGCAGAGCTGGGCCGAGGTGGCAAATGGAGTTTAATGTGGAAAAGTGTGAGGTAATTCACTTTGGCAGGAATAACAAATGTGTAGAGTATAGGGCTAATGGTAGGACTCTTAATAGTGTTGATGAACAGAGGGATCTTGTTGTATGTGTGCATAGATCCCTGAAAGTTGGCAATCAAGTCGATAAGGTTGTTAAGAAGGCATATGGAGTCTTAGCTTTTATTGGTAGGGGGATTGAATTTCGGAGCCGCAACGTCATGTTGCAACTGTACAAAACTCTAGTGCTGCCGCACTTGGAGTATTGTGTGCAGTTCTGGTCCCCACATTATAAGAAAGATGTGGAGGCATGGAGAGGGTACAGAGGAGGTTTACCAGGATGTTGCCTGGTATGGAGGGCAGGTCTTATGAGGAGAGGCTGAGGGATTTGAGGTTGTTTTCGTTAGAAAGGAGGCGGCGAAGAGGGGACCTTATCGAAACATATAAGATGATTAGAGGTTTAGATAGGGTGGACAGTGATAGCCTTTTTCTAGGATGGAGAAAGCTAGCACGAGGGGACACAGCTTTAAATTAAGGGGTGATAGTTATAGGATGGATATCAGAGGTAGGTTCTTTACCCAAAAGGTGGTTAGGGAGTGGAATGCCCTGCCTGCGGCAGTTGTAGATGCGCCAAGTTTGGTGGCGTTTAAGAGGTTAGTTGATAAGTATATGGAAGAGAAAGGAATGGTTTAGTTTGGAGGGGCATTGCTTTTTATATTGGTCGGCGCAACATCGAAGGCCAAAGGGCCTGTTCTGTGCTATAATGTTCTATGTTCTATGTTCTATTAACTGAGTAAGTCCTGCCCTGGTTCAATCGACCAAAATGCATCACCTCACATTTATCTAAATTAAACTCCATCTGCCGTTTGTCAGCCCACTGGCCCAATTGATCAAGATCCCGTTGCAATCGGAGATAACTTTCTTCACTGCCCACTATGCCACCAATCTTGATGTCATCTACAAACTTACTAACCATGCCTCCGATATTCTCATCCAAATCATTAATATAAATGACCAATAACAGTGGACCCAGCACTGATCCCTGAGGCACACCGCTGGTCACAGGCCTCCAGTTTGAAAAAGAACTCTCTATAACCACCCTCTGGCTTCTGTCAAAAAAACAATTTTGAATCCATTTCGATCCCTCACTCTGGATCCTGTGAGATTTAACCTTACGCAACAACTTACCATGCGGTACCTTGTCAAAGGCTTTGCTAAAGTCCATGTAGACAACATCAACTGCACTGCCCTCATCTACCTTCTTGGTTACCCCTTCAAAAGACTCAATTAAATTTGTGAGACATGATTTTCCACTTACAAAGCCATGCTGACTGTCCCTAATCAGTCTCTGTGTCTCTAAATGCCTGTAGATTCTGTCTCTCAAAATACCTTCCAACAATTTACCCACCACAGATGTGAAGCTCACTGGCCTGTAGTTCCCAGGCTTTTCCCTGCAGCCCCTTTTTAAACAAAGACACAACATTTGCCCCTCTCCAATCCTCAGGCACCTCACCCGTGACTATCAATGATTCAAATATCTCTGTTAGGGGATCTGCAATTTCCTCCCTGGCCTCCCACAGTGTCCTGGGATAAACTTCATCAGATCCTGGGGATTTATCTACCTTGATGTGCTTTAAGATTTCCAGGACCTCCTTCTCTGTAATATGTTCACTCCTCAAAACATCACTGTTTATTTCCCCAAGTTCCCGAACATCCAGTGAGTGAGGTGCAGAGAGGGAGAAAAATGGAAACAGAGAAAGAAAGAGAGAGAGAGGGGAAGGAGGAGGAGACAGAGATAGACAGAGAGAGAGGGAGAAATGGAGGCAGACAGAGGGAGAGATACAGACGGGGAAAGTGAGAGGGACAGAGAGAAAGAAGAGAGAGAGGAAAAGCGAGATGGAGAGACAGAGAGAGAGTGAAAAACAAAGTAATAAATATTTTATGTTCATTCAATCGCACGTGTTATGAGATTATGAGGCAAGTCCGGTTAAAAATTAAACATTAGATCCAAGGTGAAGCATGTAAATTTGCTGAATAAAGTCACAAGGTTAAGGGTTAAGAGCTGTTAAGAATTCAGCAACAAGAAACACGGGATTGGTTAAGAGGGAGGGAAAGAAAATATGAGAACAAACTTACAATAAACTGAACCACGGATAGTAAAAGCTTCAATAAATATATCAACAAGAAAGATTCACGCAGACAAAAATCCATCCATCCCTTACACACCAAAACAAGAGGATTTCTAATAAAGGACAAGGAACCAACAGAACAATGAAATAACTACATTCATTTATCTTTATGGAGGAAGGTGCAAATAACTTGTCAGAAATGCTCAGGAATCAAAGATCCAGGGAAAAGGAGGAATTGAAGGAAATTAGGATTCGTAGAAGAGTGGAGCTGGAGAAAATAATGGTATGGGAAGCTGATAAACCCCCAGAGTCAGATCATTTACAAAGCAGGATGGTAAAAGAGGAGGCCATGAAAATGGTGGGTGCATTTGGTTGTCATCACCCATATTTTAGTAGATTTTGGAACATCCTTGGTAGATTGGAAAATGGCAAATATAATCCCAATACTTTAAAACAGGAGAGAGAGAAAGTACATGGAATTACAGAGCTGCTGCCAGACATCGGGACAATGCTAGATTTTATTGTAAAGGATCTGATAAGGGGACACTTTGAAATTATCAGCAGGGTTAGACAAAGTCAATGTGGATTTCTGAAAGGAAAATGCTGTTTGGCAAACCGACTGCAGTTATCTAGTATAATGAGGAAGATGTTAAGAGGCTGCAAGGTGATGTTCCCAAGTTGAGTGAGTGAGCAAGTATTATATATTACAGAGAAGAGCAGCCCCTGTGTATATTATAGAGAATAGCAGTCCCTGTGTATATTATAGAGAATAGCAGCCCCTGTGTATATTATAGAGAATAGCAGTCCCTGTGTATATTATAGAAATAGCAGTCCCTGTGTATATTATAGAGAATAGCAGTCCCTGTGTATATTATAGAGAATAGCAGCCCCTGTGTATATTATAGAGAATAGCAGTCCCTGTGTATATTATAGAGAATAGCAGTCCCTGTGTATATTATAGAGAATAGCAGTCCCTGTGTATATTATAGAGAATAGCAGTCCCTGTGTATATTATAGAGAATAGCAGTCCCTGTGTATATTATAGAGAATAGCAGTCCCTGTGTATATTATAGAGAATAGCAGTCCCTGTGTATATTATAGAGAATAGCAGTCCCCGTGTATATTATAGAGAATAGCAGTCCCTGTGTATATTATAGAGAATAGCAGTCCCTGTGTATATTATAGAGAATAGCAGTCCCTGTGTATATTATAGAGAATAGCAGTCGCTGTGTATATTATAGAGAATAGCAGTCCCTTTGTATATTATAGAAAATAGCAGTCGCTGTGTATATTATAGAGAATAGCAGCCCCTGTGTATATTATAGAGAATAGCAGTCCCTGTGTATATTATAGAGAATAGCAGTCCCTTTGTATATTATAGAGAATAGCAGTCGCTGTGTATATTATAGAGAATAGCAGTCGCTGTGTATATTATAGAGAATAACAGCCCCTGTGTATATTATAGAGAATAGCAGTCAGTCCCTGTGTATATTACAGAGAATAGCAGCCCCTGTGTATATTATACAGAATAGCAGTCCCTGTGTATATTATAGAGAATAGCAGCCCCTGTGTATATTATAGAGAATACCAGTCCCTGTGTATATTATAGAGAATAGCAGTCCCTGTGTATATTATAGAGAATAGCAGTCCCTGTGTATATTATAGAGAATAGCAGTCGCTGTGTATATTATAGAGAATAGCAGTCGCTGTGTATATTATAGAGAATAGCAGTCCCTGTGTATATTATAGAGAATAGCAGTCGCTGTGTATATTATAGAGAATAGCAGTCCCTTTGTATATTATAGAGAATAGCAGTCCCTGTGTATATTATAGAGAATAGCAGTCCCTGTGTATATTATAGAGAATAGCAGTCCCTGTGTATATTATAGAGAATAGCAGCCCCTGTGTATATTATAGAGAATAGCAGTCCCTGTGTATATTATAGAGAATAGCAGTCCCCTGTGTATATTATAGAGAATATCAGTCCCTGTTTATATTATAGAGAATATCAGTCCCTGTGTATATTATAGAGAATAACAGTCCCCTGTGTATATTATAGAGAATAGCAGTCCCCGTGTTTATTATAGAGAATAGCAGTCCCTGTGTATATTATAGAGAATAGCAGTCCCTTTGTATATTATAGAGAATATCAGTCCCTGTGTATATTATAGAGAATAGCAGTCCCTGTGTATATTATAGAGAATAGCAGTCCCTGTGTATATTATAGAGAATAGCAGTCCCTGTGTATATTATAGAGAATAGCAGTCCCTGTGTATATTATAGAGAATAGCAGTCCCTGTGTATATTATAGAGAATAGCAGTCCCTGTGTATATTATAGAGAATAGCAGTCCCTGTGTATATTATAGAGAATAGCAGTCCCTGTGTATATTATAGAGAATAGCAGTCCCTGTGTATATTATAGAGAATAGCAGTCCCTGTGTATATTATAGAGAATAGCAGTCCCTGTGTATATTATAGAGAATAGCAGTCCTGTGTATATTATAGAGAATAGCAGTCCCTGTGTATATTATAGAGATAGCAGTCCCTGTGTATATTATAGAGAATATCAGTCCCTGTGATATTATAGAGAATAGCAGTCCTGTCTATATTATAGAGAATACAGCCCCTGGTATATTATAGAGAATACCAGCCCAAAAAAACAACCCAAAAAAAAACACCAAAAAACACCCAAAACCAAACCACCACAAAAAACAACCCCCAAAACAAATAGCAGTCCCTGTGTATATATAGAGAATAGCAGTCCCTATGTATATTATGAGAATAACAGTCCAGTGTATATTATAGAGAATAGCAGCCCCTGTGTAATTATAGAGAATAGCAGCCCCTGTGAATAAAAATACATCCCTCTTATATTATACAGAATAGCAAGCCCCTGTAGAATATTATAGAGAATAGCAGACCATGTGTATATTATATAGAATAGCAGTCCCTGTGCATATTATAGAGAATAGCAGTCCCTGTGTATATCATAGAGAATAGCAGCCCCTGTGTATATTATAAAGAATAGCATCCCCTGTGTATATTACAGAGAATAGCAGCCCCTGTGTATATTATAGAGAATAGCAGCCCCTGTGTATATTATACAGAATACCAGCCCCTGTGTATATTATAGAGAACAGCAGCCCCTCCGTATATTACACAGAATAGCAGCCCCTGTATATATTATAGAGAATAACAGCCCATGTGAATATTATAGAGAATAGCAGTCCCTGTGTGTATTGTAGAGAATAGCAGCCCCTGTGTATATTCTAAAGAATAACAGCTCCTGTGTATATTATAGAGAATACCAGCTCCTGTGCATGTTATAGAGAATACCAATCCCTGTGTATATTATAGAGAATAGCAGTCCCTGTGTATATTATAAAGAATAGCATCCCCGGTGTATATTACAGAGAATAGCAGTCCCTGTGTATATTTTAGAGAATAGCAGTCCCTGTGTATATTATACAGAATACCAGTCCCTGTGTATATTATAGAGAACAGGAGCCCCTGCGTATATTACAGAGAATAGCAGTCCCTGTGTGTATTATAGAGAATAATAGCCCTTGTGTATATTATAGAGAATAGCAGACCCTGCGTATACTATAGAGAATACCAGTCCCTGTGAATATTATTATGAATACCAGGTCCTGTGTATACTATTGAGAATAACAGCCCCTGTGTATATTACATAGAATAGCAGTCCCTGTGTATATTATACAGAATAGCAGCCCCTGTGTATACTATAGAGAATAGCAATCCCTGTGTATATTATAGAGAATAGCAGCCCCTGTGAATATTATAGAGAATAGCAGCCCCTGAGAATATTATAGAGAAGAGCAGTCCCTGTGAATATTATAGAGAAGAGCAGTCCCTGTGTATATTATAGAGAATAGCAGCCCCTGTGTATATTATACAGAATAGCAGTCCCTGTGTATATTATAGAGAATAGCAGCCCCTGTGTATATTATACAGAATAGCAACCCTTGTGTATATTATAGAGAAGATCAGCCCTTGTGTATATTATAGAGAAGAGGAGCCCCCGTGTATATTATAGAGAATAGCAGTCCCCGTGTATATTGTAGAGAATAGCTGTCCCTATGTATGTTATTGAGAAAAGCAGTCCCTGTGTATATTATAGAGAATAGCAGCCCCTGTGTATATTATAGAGAATAGCAATCCCTGTGTATATTATAGGGAATAGCAGCCCCTGTGTATATTATGGAGAATAGCAACCCCTGTGTATATTGTAGAGAATAGAATTCCCGTGTATATTATAGAGAATACCAGTCCCTCTGTATATTATACAGAATAGCAGCCCCTGTGTATATTATAGAGAATAGCAGCCCCTGCGTATACTATAGAGAATACCAGTCCCTGTGTATATTATTATGAATAGCAGGTCCTGTGTATAGAACATAGAACATAGAACATTACAGCACAGAACAGGCCCTTCAGCCTTCGATGTTGCGCCGACCAATATAAAAAGCAATGCCCCTCTAAACTAAACCATTCCCTTCTCTTCCATATACTTATCAACTAACCCCTTAAACGCCACCAAACTTGGCGCATCTACAACCGCTGCAGCAGGGCATTCCACTCCAGAACCACCCTTTGGTAAAGAACCTGCCTCTGATATCCGTCCTATAACTATCAACCCTTAATTTAAAGCTGTGTCCCCTCGTGCTAGCTTTCTCCATCCTAGAAAAAGGCTATCACTGTCCACCCTATCTAAACCTCTAATCATCTTATATGTTTCCATCAGGTCCCCTCTTAGCCTCCTCCTTTCTAAAGAAAAACAACCTCAAATCCCTCAGCCTCTCCTCATAAGACCTGCCCTCCATACCAGGCAACATCCTGGTAAACCTCCTCTGTACCCTCTCCAATACCTCCACATCTTTCTTATAATGTGGGGACCAGAACTGCACACAATACTCCAAGTGCGGCCGCACTAGAGTTTTGTACAGTTGCAACATGACGTTGCGGCTCCAAAATTCAATCCCTCTACCAATAAAAGCCAAGACTCCATATGCCTTCCTAACAACCTTCTCGACCTGACTGCCTACTTTCAAGGATCTATGCACATACACACCAAGATCCCTCTGTTCATCTAGACTACTAAGAATCCTACCATTTGCCCTATACTCTACACATTTATTATTTCTGACATAGTGCATTACCTCACACTTTTCCACATTAAACTCCATTTGCCACCTCTCGGCCCAGCTCTGCAACTTGTCCAAGTCCCTCTGAAAACTATAACACCCCTCTTCACTATCTACCACTCCACCGACTTTAGTGTCATCTGCAAATTTATTCATCCATCCTTCAATACCCTCATCCAGATCATTTATAAAAATTACAAACAGCAGGGGCCCCAAAACAGACCCCTGAGGTACACCACTTGTCACCGAACTCCAAGATGAATATCTCCCATCAACCACCACCCTGTCTTCTACCTGCTAGCCAATTCCTAACCCAATTAGCTAAATCACCCTCTATCCCATACATCTGCATTTTCTGCAGATACTCTTGAGAATAGCAGTCCCTGTGTATATTATACAGAATACCTGTCCCTGTGTATATTATAGAGAATAGCAGCCCCTCTGTATATTATACAGAATAGCAGCCCCTGTGTATATTATAGAGAATAACAGTCCCTGTGTATATTATACAGAATAGCAGCCCCTTTGTATATTATAGAGAATAGCAGTCCCTGTGTATATTATACACAATAGCAGCCCCTGTGTATATTATAGAGAATAGCAGCCCCTGTTTATATTATAGAGAATAGCAGTCACTGTTTATATTATACAGAATAGCAGCCCCTTTGTATATTATAGAGAACAGCAGTCCCTGTGTATATTATACAGAATAGCAGCACCTGTGTATATTATAGAGAATAGCAGCCCCTGTGTATATTATAGAGAATATCAGCCCCTGTAATATTAAGAGAAAAGCACCCCCTGTGTATATTATACAGAATAGCAGTCCCCGTGAATATTATAGAGAATAGCAGTCCCTATGTATATTATAGAGAAAATCAGTCCCCGTGTATATTATAGAGAATAGCAGCCCCCGTGTATACTATAGACAATAGCAATCCCTGTGTATATTATACAGAATAGCAGCCCCTGTGTATCATTATAGAGAATAGCAGCCCCTCTGTATATTATACAGAATAGCAGCCCCTGTGTATATTATAGAGAATAACAGTCCCTGTGTATATTATACAGAATAGCAGCCCCTTTGTATATTATAGAGAATAGCAGTCCCTGTGTATATTATACACAATAGCAGCCCCTGTGTATATTATAGAGAATAGCAGCCCCTGTGTATATTATAGAGAATAGCAGTCACTGTGTATATTATACAGAATAGCAGCCCCTGTGTATATTATAGAGAAGATCAGCCCCTGTGTATATTATA
>JAGIQG010000016.1:1182110-1238531 GCA_024679065.1 Sphyrna mokarran | reverse complement strand
GGGAGTGGGGGAGAATGTGGGACCCACTCCCACGGGGAGTGGGGGAGAATGTGGGACTCGCTCCCATGGGGAGTGGGGAGAATGTGGGACTCACTCCCATGGGGAGTGGGGGAGAATGTGGGACTCACTCCCACGAGGAGTGGGGAGAATGTGGGACTCACTCCCACAGGGAGTGGGGAGAATGTGGGACTCACTCCCACAGGGAGTGGGGAGAATGTGGGACTCACTCCCACAGGGAGTGGAGAGAATGTGGGACTCGCTCCCACAGGGAGTGGGGAGAATGTGGGACTTGCTCCCACAGGGAGTGGGGAGAATGTGGGACTCGCTCCCACAGGGAGTGGAGAGAATGTGGGACTCGCTCCCACGGGGAGCGGGGAGAATGTGGGACTTGCTCCCACAGGGAGTGGGGAGAATGTGGGACTCGCTCCCACAGGGAGTGGGGAGAATGTGGGACTCTTTCGCTCCCACAGGGGGAGTGGGGGAGAATGTGGGACTCGCTCCCACAGGGGAGTGGGGGAGAATGTGGGACTCGCTCCACAGGGGAGGGGGGGAGAATGTGGGACTCCCGCTCCCACTTGGAGGGGGAGAAGTGGGACTCAACTCGCTCCCCGGGAGTGGGGAGATGTGGGACATCCGATCCCACGGGGATGGGGAAAATGTGGGACTCACTCCCACGGGGAGTGGGGGAGAATGTGAGACTCGCTCCCACGGGGAGTGGGGGAGAATGTGGGACTCTCTCCCACAGGGAGTGGGGAGAACGTGGCACTCACTCCCATGGGAAGTGGGGACAATGTGGAACTCATCCCACGGGGAGTGGGGGAGAATGTGGGACTCACTCTCACGGGGAGTGGGGAGAACGTGGCATTCCCTTCCATGGGGAGTGGGGAGAATGTGGGACTACCTCCCACGGGGAGTGGGGAGAATGTGGGACTCACTCCCACGGGGAGTCAGGGAAAATGTGGGGACTAACTCCCACGGGGAGTGGGGGAGAATGTGGGACTCGCTTCCACGGGAGTGGGGGAGAATGTGGGGGGACTTTGATCGCTCCCCGGGGAGTGGGGGAAATGTGGGACGCGCTCCCACGGGGAGTGGGAGGAATGTGGGACTCGCTCCACGGGAGTGGGGAGAATGTGGGAACTCGCTCCCCGGGAGTGGGGAGAATGTGGGACTCGTTCCGACGGGGAATGGGGGAGAATGGTGGGACTCCCTCGCACAGGGAGCGGAGAGAATGTGGGAATCCCCCCACGGGGAACGGGGAGAATGTGGGATACTCGCTCCCACGGGGAACGGGGGAAAATGTGGGACTCGCTCCCACGGGGAGTGGGAGAATGTGGGACTCTCTCCCACAGGGAGTGGGGAGAATGTGGCACTCATTCCATGTGGAGTGGGGACAATGTGGAACTCATCCCACGGGGAGTGGGGGAGAATGTGGGACTCACTCTCACAGGGAGTGGGGAGAACGTGGGACTCCCTCCCACGGGGAGTGGGGGAGAATGTGGGACTTGATCCCACGGGGAGTGGGGGAGAATGTGGGACTCGCTCCCACGGGGAGTGGGGAGAATGTGGGACTCCCTCGCACAGGGAGCGGAGAGAATGTGGGAATCCCTCCCACGGGGAGTGAGGAGAACGTGGGACTCACTCCCACGGGGAATGGGGGAGAATGTGGGACTCACTCCCACGGGGAATGGGGGAGAATGTGGGACTCCCTCGCACAGGGAGCGGAGAAAATGTGGGAATCCCTCCCACGGGGAACGGGGAGAATGTGGGACTCGCTTCCACGGGGAGTGGGGGAGAATGTGAGACTCGCTCCCACGGGGAGTGGGGGAGAATGTGAGACTCGCTCCCACGGGGAGTGGGGGAGAATGTGGGACTCGCTCCCACGGGGAGTGGGGGAGAATGTGAGACTCACTCCCACGGGGAGTGGGGGAGAATGTGAGGGGAAATGTGGCCAGTGGGAGAATGGGGACTCACTCCACAGGGAGTGGGGAGAACGTGGGACTCCCTCCCACGGGGAGTGGGGGAGAATGTGGGACTCGCTCCCACGGGGAGTGGGGGAGAATGTGGGACTCGCTCCCACGGGGAGTGGGGAGAATGTGGGACTCCCTCGCACAGGGAGCGGAGAGAATGTGGGAATCCCTCCCACGGGGAGTGAGGAGAACGTGGGACTCACTCCCACGGGGAATGGGGGAGAATGTGGGACTCACTCCCACGGGGAATGGGGGAGAATGTGGGACTCCCTCGCACAGGGAGCGGAGAGAATGTGGGAATCCCTCCCACGGGGAACGGGGAGAATGTGGGACTCGCTTCCACGGGGAGTGGGGGAGAATGTGAGACTCGCTCCCACGGGGAGTGGGGGAGAATGTGAGACTCGCTTCCACGGGGAGTGGGGAGAACGTGGCACTCCCTCCCATGGGGAGTGGGGAGAATGTGGGACTCTCTCCCACAGGGAGTGGGGAGAACGTGGCACTCACTCCCATGGGGAGTGGGGGAGAATGTGGGAATCCCTCCCACGGGAGTGGGGGAGAATGTGGGACTCACTCTCACGGGGAGTGGGGGAGAATGTGGGAGTTACTCCCATGGGGAGAGGGGGAGAATGTGGGACTCGCTCCCAGGGAAGTGGGGGAGAATGTGGGACTCACTCCCATGGGGAGTGGGGGAGAATGTGGGACTCGCTCCCATGGGGAGTGGGGGAGAATGGGGGACTCACTCCCATGGGGAGTGGGGAGAATGTGGGACTTACTCCCATGGGGAGTGGGGAGAATGTGGGACTCGCTCCCATGGGGAGCGGGGGAGAATGTGGGACTCGCTCCCATGGGGAGTGGGGGAGAACTGGCTCATCCAGGGGAGTGGGAGAATGTGGGACTCCTCCCACGGGGTGGGGGCGGAATGTGGGACTCCACCCACGGAGTGGGGAGACATGGCACTCCCCCCCATGGGGAGTGGGGAGAATGTGGGACTCCCTCCATAGGGAGTGGGGAGAACATGGCACTCCCTCCCATGGGGAGTGGGGAGAATGTGGGACTCGCACCACGGGGAGTGGGTTAGAATGTGGGACTCCCTCCCCGGGAGTGGGGGAGAATGTGGGACTCGCTCCCACGGGGACTGGGGGAGAATGTGGGACTCGCTCCCATGGGGAGTGGGGAGAATGTGGGACTCGCTCCCACGGGGAGTGGGGGGGAATGTGGGACTCCATCCCATGGGGAGTGGGGAGAATGTGGGACTCACTCCATGGGGGAATGGGGGGAAGCTAATCGAAAGGTTCAAGACGGTTTACATGTGGAATAACAGATACCTGGGAGTGAGTTACAGACTGGAATCTAATCGAGGGGTTTGGGGTGGTTTATATATAGAATAACAGATACCTGGGAGTGAGTTACAGACTGGAATCTAATCGAGTGGTTCGGGGTGGTTTATATATAGAATAACAGATACCCGGGAGTGAGTTACAGACTGGAATCTAATCGAGGGGTTCGGGGTGGTTTATATATAGGATAACAGATACCCGGGAGTGAGTCACAGACTGGAATCTAATCAAAGGGTTCGGGGTGGTTTATTTGTACAATAACAGTTAGCCGGGAGTGATTCACAGACGGGAACATAACGTATAATTGTAAATAAGAATTCTGCTGTGCTCTTGATAATTGCAACCCTTTGTAATTAACGTGTCTGAGATTGGATTACTGGTCTTTGTCTTGCGACGGAGAGTGAGTGAAGTAGTTGAATTCCTGCTTTCTCTGGATGTTCCGTTCCCACAGCGGTATGGGTAGGACTTGTTTTTGGAACTTGTATCAGTGTAAGATAACTGGGTTAGTATCAGAGGCAGGCAGGAAGTCCAATTTAACCATAGTGGATAGTATCCCCAACGGAAAACTATATCGACAAAATCCTCGGTGAGGTTCAGAGAGGGAGAATGAGTGAGGGGAACAGAGAGAGGCACAGAATGATGCAGAGAGGGAGTCATTGGCAGAAGGAGAAAGAGTAACGCAGTGATGGAGTGAGAGACAGAGACACCCAGGGAGCATGAGACTGGCAGATGGTGAAGGAGGAAGACTCAGCGAGAGAGGGAGACACTCAGAAGTGAGAGTGAGGCAGAGAGAGAGAGAGGAGGCACAAAGAGAAAGAGGGGTGCAGAAAGAGAGAGAAGGAGACTGAGAAAGGGAGAGAGGCAGAGAGAGAGAGTGTCATTGTCATAGAGTTATCGAGGTTTACAGCACGGAAACAGGCCCTTCGGCCCAACTTCTCCACGCTGCCCTTGTTTTAAACCCTTAGTTCGTCCCAATTGCTCACATTTGCCCCATATCCCTCTGTGCCCATTGTACCCACGTAACTATCGAAACACTTTTTAAAAGATAAAATTGTACTCACTTCTACTACTGTCCCCGACAGTTTATTCCAGATACTCACCACTTGCCTCTGGACCCTTTTGTGTCTCTCCCCTCTCACCTTAAACCTACGCTCTCTAGTTTTAGACTCCCCCCTACCTTTGGGGAAAAGATATTGACTATCTCGCTGATCTGTGTCTCTCATTATTTTATAGACCTCTATAAGATCACCCCTCAGCCTCCTACACTCCAGAGGAAAAAGTCCCAGTCTATCCAGCCTCTCCTTATAACTCAATCCATCAAGTCCCGGGATCATCCTAGTAAATCTTTTCTACACTCTTTCTAGTTTAATAATATCCTTTCTATAATAGGGTGACCAGAACTGTACACAGTATTCCAAGTGTGGCCTTACCAATGTCTTGTACAACTTCAACAAGACATCCCAATTCCTGTATTCAATGTTCTGACCGATGAAACCAAGCATGCTGAATGCCTTCTTCACCACTCTGTCCACCTGTGACTCCACTTTCAAGGAGCTATGAACCTGTACCCCGAGATCTCTTTGTTCTGTAACTCTCCCCAACACCCTACCATTAGGTAGGCGTTTGATAAGGTGGCCCATGGAAGACTTCTGCAGAAAATGCAGATGTATGGGATAGAGGGTGATTTAGCTAATTGGGTTAGGAATTGGCGAGCAGATAGAAGACAGAGGATGGTGGTTGATGGGAGATATTCATCTTGGAGTTCGGTGACAAGTGGTGTACCTCAGGGGTCTGTTTTGGGGCCCCTGCTGTTTGTAATTTTTATAAATGATCTGGATGATGGTATTGAAGGATGGATTAGTAAATTTGCAGATGACACTAAAGTCGGTGGAGTGGTAGAGAGTGAAGAGGGGTGTTATAGTTTGCAGAGGGACTTGGACAAGTTGCAGAGCTGGGCCGAGAGGTGGCAAATGGAGTTTAATGTGGAAAAGTGTGAGGTAATGCACTACGGCAGAAATAATAAATGTGTAGAGTATAGGGCTAATGGTAGGATTCTTAGTAGTCTTGATGAACAGAGGGATCTTGGTGTGTATATGCATAGATCCCTGAAAGTAGGCAGTCAAGTCGAGAAGGTTGTTAAGAAGGCATATGGAGTCTTAGCTTTTATTGGTAGGGGGATTGAATTTCGGAGCCGCAACGTCATGTTGCAACTGTACAAAACTCTAGTGCGGCCGCACTTGGAGTATTGTGTGCATTTCTGGTCCCCACATTATAAGAAAGATGTGGAGGCATTGGAGAGGGTACAGAGGAGGTTTACCAGGATGTTGCCTGGTATGGAGGGCAGGTCTTATGAAGAGAGGCTGAGGGATTTTGAGGTTGTTTTCGTTAGAAAGAAGGCGGCTAAGAGGAGACCTTATTGAAACATATAAGATGATTAGAGGTTTAGATAGGGAGGACAGTGATAGCCTTTTTCCTAGGATGGAGAAAGCTAGCACGAGGGGACACAGCTTTAAATTAAGGGGTGATAGTTATAGGACGGATATCAGAGGTGGTTCTTTACCCAGAGGGTGGTAAGGGTATGGAATGCCCTGCCTGCAGCAGTTGTAGATGCGCCAAGTTTGGTGGCGTTTAAGAGGTTAGTTGATAAGTATATGGAAGAGAAAGGAATGGTTTAGTTTGGAGGGGCATTGCTTTTTATATTGGTCGGCGCAACATCGAAGGCCAAAGGGCCTGTTCTGTGCTATAATGTTCTATGTTCTATGTTCTATTAACTGAGTAAGTCCTGCCCTGGTTCAATCGACCAAAATGCATCACCTCACATTTATCTAAATTAAACTCCATCTGCCGTTTGTCAGCCCACTGGCCCAATTGATCAAGATCCCGTTGCAATCGGAGATAACTTTCTTCACTGCCCACTATGCCACCAATCTTGATGTCATCTACAAACTTACTAACCATGCCTCCGATATTCTCATCCAAATCATTAATATAAATGACCAATAACAGTGGACCCAGCACTGATCCCTGAGGCACACCGCTGGTCACAGGCCTCCAGTTTGAAAAAGAACTCTCTATAACCACCCTCTGGCTTCTGTCAAAAAAACAATTTTGAATCCATTTCGATCCCTCACTCTGGATCCTGTGAGATTTAACCTTACGCAACAACTTACCATGCGGTACCTTGTCAAAGGCTTTGCTAAAGTCCATGTAGACAACATCAACTGCACTGCCCTCATCTACCTTCTTGGTTACCCCTTCAAAAGACTCAATTAAATTTGTGAGACATGATTTTCCACTTACAAAGCCATGCTGACTGTCCCTAATCAGTCTCTGTGTCTCTAAATGCCTGTAGATTCTGTCTCTCAAAATACCTTCCAACAATTTACCCACCACAGATGTGAAGCTCACTGGCCTGTAGTTCCCAGGCTTTTCCCTGCAGCCCCTTTTTAAACAAAGACACAACATTTGCCCCTCTCCAATCCTCAGGCACCTCACCCGTGACTATCAATGATTCAAATATCTCTGTTAGGGGATCTGCAATTTCCTCCCTGGCCTCCCACAGTGTCCTGGGATAAACTTCATCAGATCCTGGGGATTTATCTACCTTGATGTGCTTTAAGATTTCCAGCACCTCCTTCTCTGTAATATGTTCACTCCTCAAAACATCACTGTTTATTTCCCCAAGTTCCCGAACATCCAGTGAGTGAGGTGCAGAGAGGGAGAAAAATGGAAACAGAGAAAGAAAGAGAGAGAGAGGGGAAGGAGGAGGAGACAGAGATAGACAGAGAGAGAGGGAGAAATGGAGGCAGACAGAGGGAGAGATACAGACGGGGAAAGTGAGAGGGACAGAGAGAAAGAAGAGAGAGAGGAAAAGCGAGATGGAGAGACAGAGAGAGAGTGAAAAACAAAGTAATAAATATTTTATGTTCATTCAATCGCACGTGTTATGAGATTATGAGGCAAGTCCGGTTAAAAATTAAACATTAGATCCAAGGTGAAGCATGTAAATTTGCTGAATAAAGTCACAAGGTTAAGGGTTAAGAGCTGTTAAGAATTCAGCAACAAGAAACACGGGATTGGTTAAGAGGGAGGGAAAGAAAATATGAGAACAAACTTACAATAAACTGAACCACGGATAGTAAAAGCTTCAATAAATATATCAACAAGAAAGATTCACGCAGACAAAAATCCATCCATCCCTTACACACCAAAACAAGAGGATTTCTAATAAAGGACAAGGAACCAACAGAACAATGAAATAACTACATTCATTTATCTTTATGGAGGAAGGTGCAAATAACTTGTCAGAAATGCTCAGGAATCAAAGGTCCAGGGAAAAGGAGGAATTGAAGGAAATTAGGATTCGTAGAAGAGTGGAGCTGGAGAAAATAATGGTATGGGAAGCTGATAAACCCCCAGAGTCAGATCATTTACAAAGCAGGATGGTAAAAGAGGAGGCCATGAAAATGGTGGGTGCATTTGGTTGTCATCACCCATATTTTAGTAGATTTTGGAACATCCTTGGTAGATTGGAAAATGGCAAATATAATCCCAATACTTTAAAACAGGAGAGAGAGAAAGTACATGGAATTACAGAGCTGCTGCCAGACATCGGGACAATGCTAGATTTTATTGTAAAGGATCTGATAAGGGGACACTTTGAAATTATCAGCAGGGTTAGACAAAGTCAATGTGGATTTCTGAAAGGAAAATGCTGTTTGGCAAACCGACTGCAGTTATCTAGTATAATGAGGAAGATGTTAAGAGGCTGCAAGGTGATGTTCCCAAGTTGAGTGAGTGAGCAAGTATTATATATTACAGAGAAGAGCAGCCCCTGTGTATATTATAGAGAATAGCAGTCCCTTTGTATATTATAGAGAATAGCAGCCCCTGTGTATATTATAGAGAATAGCAGTCCCTGTGTATATTATAGAGAATAGCAGTCCCTGTGTATATTATAGAGAATAGCAGTCCCTGTGTATATTATAGAGAATAGCAGCCCCTGTGTATATTATAGAGAATAGCAGTCCCTGTGTATATTATAGAGAATAGCAGTCGCTGTGTATATTATAGAGAATAGCAGTCGCTGTGTATATTATAGAGAATAGCAGTCCCTGTGTATATTATAGAGAATAGCAGTCCCTGTGTATATTATAGAGAATAGCAGTCCCTGTGTATATTATAGAGAATAGCAGTCCCTGTGTATATTATAGAGAATAGCAGTCGCTGTGTATATTATAGAGAATAGCAGTCCCTGTGTATATTATAGAGAATAGCAGTCCCTGTGTATATTATAGAGAATAGCAGTCCCTGTGTATATTATAGAGAATAGCAGTCCCTGTGTATATTATAGAGAATAGCAGTCCCTGTGTATATTATAGAGAATAGCAGTCCCTGTGTATATTATAGAGAATAGCAGCAGTCCCTGTGTATATTATAGAGAATAGCAGTCCCTGTGTATATTATAGAGAATAGCAGTCCCTGTGTATATTATAGAGAATAGCAGCCCCTGTGTATATTATAGAGAATAGCAGTCCCTGTGTATATTATAGAGAATAGCAGTCCCTGTGTATATTATAGAGAATAGCAGTCCCTGTGTATATTATAGAGAATAGCAGTCCCTGTGTATATTATAGAGAATAGCAGTCGCTGTGTATATTATAGAGAATAGCAGTCCCTGTGTATATTATAGAGAATAGCAGTCCCTGTGTATATTATAGAGAATAGCAGTCCCTGTGTATATTATAGAGAATAGCAGTCCCTGTGTATATTATAGAGAATAGCAGTCCCTGTGTATATTATAGAGAATAGCAGTCCCTGTGTATATTATAGAGAATAGCAGTCCCTGTGTATATTATAGAGAATAGCAGTCCCTGTGTATATTATAGAGAATAGCAGTCCCTGTGTATATTATAGAGAATAGCAGTCCCTGTGTATATTATAGAGAATAGCAGTCCCTGTGTATATTATAGAGAATAGCAGTCCCCTGTGTATATTATAGAGAATAGCAGTCCCTGTGTATATTATAGAGAATAGCAGTCCCTGTGTATATTATAGAGAATAGCAGTCCCTGTGTATATTATAGAGAATAGCAGTCCCTGTGTATATTATAGAGAATAGCAGTCCCTGTGTATATTATAGAGAATAGCAGTCCCTGTGTATATTATAGAGAATAGCAGCCCCTGTGTATATTATAGAGAATAGCAGCCCCTGTGTATATTATAGAGAATAGCAGTCCTGTGTATATTATAGAGAATAGCAGTCCCTGTGTATATTATAGAGAATAGCAGCCCCTGTGTATATTATAGAGAATAGCAGTCCCTGTGTATATTATAGAGAATAGCAGCCCCTGTGTATATTATAGAGAATAGCAGTCCCTGTGTATATTATAGAGAATAGCAGCCCCTGTGTATATTATAGAGAATAGCAGCCCCTGTGTATATTATAGAGAATAGCAGTCCCTGTGTATATTATACAGAATAGCAGCCCCTGTATATATTATAGAGAATAGCAGCCCATGTGAATATTATAGAGAATAGCAGTCCCTGTGTATATTATAGAGAATAGCAGTCCCTGTGTATATCATAGAGAATAGCAGCCCATGTGAATGTTATAGAGAATAGCAGTCCCTGTGTATATTATAGAGAATAGCAGTCCCTGTGTATATCATAGAGAATAGCAGTCCCTGTGTATATTCTAAAGAATAACAGCTCCTGTGTATATTATAGAGAATACCAGCTCCTGTGCATGTTATAGAGAATACCAATCCCTGTGTATATTATAGAGAATAGCAGTCCCTGTGTATATTTTAGAAAATAGCAGTCCCTGTGTATATTATACAGAATACCAGTCCCTGTGTACATTATAGAGAACAGGAGCCCCTGCGTATATTACAGAGAATAGCAGTCCCTGTGTATATTATAGAGAATAGCAGTCCCTATGTATATTATAGAGAATAACAGTCCCAGTGTATATTATAGAGAATAGCAGCCCCTGTGTAAATTATAGAGAATAGCAGCCCCTGTGTATATGATAGAGAATAGCAGTCCCTCTGTATATTATACAGAATAGCAGCCCCTGTATATATTATAGAGAATAGCAGCCCATGTGTATGTTATAGAGAATAGCAGTCCCTGTGTATATTATAGAGAATAGCAGTCCCTGTGTATATCATAGAGAATAGCAGTCCCTGTGTATATTCTAAAGAATAGCATCCCCGGTGTATATTACAGAGAATAGCAGTCCCTGTGTATATTTTAGAGAATAGCAGTCCCTGTGTATATTATACAGAATACCAGTCCCTGTGTATATTATAGAGAACAGGAGCCCCTGCGTATATTACAGAGAATAGCAGTCCCTGTGTGTATTATAGAGAATAATAGCCCTTGTGTATATTATAGAGAATAGCAGTCCCTGTGTGTATTGTAGAGAATAGCAGCCCCTGTGTATATTCTAAAGAATAACAGCTCCTGTGTATATTATAGAGAATACCAGCTCCTGTGCATGTTATAGAGAATACCAATCCCTGTGTATATTATAGAGAATAGCAGTCCCTGTGTATATTATAAAGAATAGCATCCCCGGTGTATATTACAGAGAATAGCAGTCCCTGTGTATATTTTAGAGAATAGCAGTCCCTGTGTATATTATACAGAATACCAGTCCCTGTGTATATTATAGAGAACAGGAGCCCCTGCGTATATTACAGAGAATAGCAGTCCCTGTGTGTATTATAGAGAATAATAGCCCTTGTGTATATTATAGAGAATAGCAGCCCCTGCGTATACTATAGAGAATACCAGTCCCTGTGAATATTATTATGAATACCAGGTCCTGTGTATACTATTGAGAATAACAGCCCCTGTGTATATTACATAGAATAGCAGTCCCTGTGTATATTATACAGAATAGCAGCCCCTGTGTATACTATAGAGAATAGCAATCCCTGTGTATATTATAGAGAATAGCAGCCCCTGTGAATATTATAGAGAATAGCAGCCCCTGAGAATATTATAGAGAAGAGCAGTCCCTGTGAATATTATAGAGAAGAGCAGTCCCTGTGTATATTATAGAGAATAGCAGCCCCTGTGTATATTATACAGAATAGCAGTCCCTGTGTATATTATAGAGAATAGCAGCCCCTGTGTATATTATACAGAATAGCAACCCTTGTGTATATTATAGAGAAGATCAGCCCTTGTGTATATTATAGAGAAGAGGAGCCCCCGTGTATATTATAGAGAATAGCAGTCCCCGTGTATATTGTAGAGAATAGCTGTCCCTATGTATGTTATTGAGAAAAGCAGTCCCTGTGTATATTATAGAGAATAGCAGCCCCTGTGTATATTATAGAGAATAGCAATCCCTGTGTATATTATAGGGAATAGCAGCCCCTGTGTATATTATGGAGAATAGCAACCCCTGTGTATGTTGTAGAGAATAGAATTCCCGTGTATATTAAAGAGAATACCAGTCCCTCTGTATATTATACAGAATAGCAGCCCCTGTGTATATTATAGAGAATAGCAGCCCCTGCGTATACTATAGAGAAAACCAGTCCCTGTGTATATTATTATGAATAGCAGGTCCTGTGTATAGAACATAGAACATAGAACATTACAGCACAGAACAGGCCCTTCAGCCTTCGATGTTGCACCGACCAATATAAAAAGCAATGCCCCTCTAAACTAAACCATTCCCTTCTCTTCCATATACTTATCAACTAACCTCTTAAACGCCACCAAACTTGGCGCATCTACAACTGCTGCAGGCAGGGCATTCCACTCCAGAACCACCCTTTGGGTAAAGAACCTGCCTCTGATATCCGTCCTATAACTATCACCCCTTAATTTAAAGCTGTGTCCCCTCGTGCTAGCTTTCTCCATCCTAGGAAAAAGGCTATCACTGTCCACCCTAGCTAAACCTCTAATCATCTTATATGTTTCGATTAGGTCCCCTCTTAGCCGCCTCCTTTCTAACGAAAAACAACCTCAAATCCCTCAGCCTCTCTTCATAAGACCTGCCCTCCATACCAGGCAACATCCTGGTAAACCTCCTCTGTACCCTCTCCAATACCTCCACATCTTTCTTATAGTGTGGGGACCAGAACTGCACACACTACTCCAAGTGCGGCCGCACTAGAGTTTTGTACAGTTGCAACATGACGTTGCGGCTCCAAAATTCAATCCCTCTACCAATAAAAGCCAAGACTCCATATGCCTTCCTAACAACCTTCTCGACCTGACTGCCTACTTTCAAGGATCTATGCACATACACACCAAGATCCCTCTGTTCATCTAGACTACTAAGAATCCTACCATTTGCCCTATACTCTACACATTTATTATTTCTGACATAGTGCATTACCTCACACTTTTCCACATTAAACTCCATTTGCCACCTCTCGGCCCAGCTCTGCAACTTGTCCAAGTCCCTCTGAAAACTATAACACCCCTCTTCACTATCTACCACTCCACCGACTTTAGTGTCATCTGCAAATTTATTCATCCATCCTTCAATACCCTCATCCAGATCATTTATAAAAATTACAAACAGCAGGGGCCCCAAAACAGACCCCTGAGGTACACCACTTGTCACCGAACTCCAAGATGAATATCTCCCATCAACCACCACCCTGTCTTCTACCTGCTAGCCAATTCCTAACCCAATTAGCTAAATCACCCTCTATCCCATACATCTGCATTTTCTGCAGATACTCTTGAGAATAGCAGTCCCTGTGTATATTATAGAGAATACCTGTCCCTGTGTATATTATAGAGAATAGCAGCCCCTCTGTATATTATACAGAATAGCAGCCCCTGTGTATATTATAGAGAATAACAGTCCCTGTGTATATTATACAGAATAGCAGCCCCTTTGTATATTATAGAGAATAGCAGTCCCTGTGTATATTATACACAATAGCAGCCCCTGTGTATATTATAGAGAATAGCAGCCCCTGTGTATATTATAGAGAATAGCAGTCACTGTGTATATTATACAGAATAGCAGCCCCTTTGTATATTATAGAGAACAGCAGTCCCTGTGTATATTATACAGAATAGCAGCCCCTGTGTATATTATAGAGAATAGCAGCCCTTGTGTATATTATAGAGAAGATCAGCCCTTGTGTATATTATAGAGAAAAGGAGCCCCTGTGTATATTATAGAGAATAGCAGTCCCCGTGTATATTGTAGAGAATAGCTGTCCCTATGTATGTTATTGAGACAAGCAGTCCCTGTGTATATTATAGAGAATAGCAGCCCCTGTGTATACTATAGACAATAGCAATCCCTGTGTATATTATACAGAATAGCAGCCCCTGTGTATATTATAGAGAATAGCACCCCTGTGTATATTGTAGAGATAGCAGCCCCTGTGTATATTATAGAGAATACAGTCACTGTGTATATTATACAGAATAGCAGCCCCTTTGTATATTATAGAGAATAGCAGTCCCTGTGTATATTATACACAATAGCAGCCCCTGTGTATATTATAGAGAATAGCAGCCCCTGTGTATATTATAGAGAATAGCAGTCACTGTGTATATTATACGAATAGCAGCCCCTGTGTATATTATAGAGAATCACCCTGTGTATATTATAGAGAATAGCAGTCCCTGTGTATATTATACAGAATAGCAGCCCCTGTGTATATTATAGAGAAGATCAGCCCCTGTGTATATTATAGAGAAGATCAGCCCTTGTGTATATTATAGAGAATAGCAGCCCCTGTGTATACTATAGAGAATAGCAGTCCCTGTGTATATTATAGAGAATAGCAGTCCATGTGTATATTATAGAGAATAGCAGCCCCTGTGTATATTATACAGAATAGCAGTCCCTGTGTATATTATAGAGAATAGCAGTCCCTGTGTATACTACGGAGAATAGCAACCCCTGTGTATATTGTAGAGAATAGCAGCCCCTGTGTATGTTATATAGAATAGCAGTCCCTGTGTATATTATATAGAATAGCAGCCCCTGTGTATATTATAGAGAATAGCAGTCACTGTGTATATTATACAGAATAGCAGCCCCTTTGTATATTATAGAGAATAGCAGTCCCTGTGTGTATTATACACAATAACAGCCCCTGTGTATATTATACAGAATAGCAGCCCCTGTGTATATTATAGAGAATAGCAGTCACTGTGTATATTATACAGAATAGCAGCCCCTGTGTATATTATAGAGAATAGCAGTCCCTGTGTATATTATAGAGAATAGCAGCCCTGTGTATATTATAGAGAATAGCAGCCCTGTGTATATTATAGAGAATAGCAGCCCCTGTGTATATTATAGAGAATAGCAGTCCCTGTGTATATTATAGAGAATAGCAGCCCCTGTGTATATTATAGAGAATAGCAGCCCCTGTGTATATTATAGAGAATAGCAGTCCCTGTGTATATTATAGAGAATAGCAGCTCCTGTGTATATTATAGAGAATAGCAGCCCCTGTGTATATTATAGAGAATAGCAGCCCCTGTGTATATTATAGAGAATAGCAGCCCCTGCGTATATTATAGAGAATACCAGTCCCTGTGTATATTATTATGAATAGCAGGTCCTGTGTATAGAACATAGAACATAGAACATTACAGCACAGAACAGGCCCTTCAGCCTTCGATGTTGCGCTGACCAATATAAAAAGCAATGCCCCTCTAAACTAAACCATTCCCTTCTCTTCCATATACTTATCAACTAACCTCTTAAACGCCACCAAACTTGGCGCATCTACAACCGCTGCAGGCAGGGCATTCCACTCCCGAACCACCCTTTGGGTAAAGAAAGAACCTTCCTCTGATATCCGTCCTATACTATCACCCGTAATTTAAAGCTGTGTCCCCTCGTGCTAGCTTTTTCCATCCTAGGAAAAAGGCTATCACTGTCCACCCTATCTAAACCTCTAATCATCTTATATGTTTCGATAAGTTCCACTCTTAGCCTCCTCCTTTCTAACGAAAACAACCTCAAATCCCTCAGCCTCTCCTCATAAGACCTGCCCTCCATACCAGGCAACATCCTGGTAAACCTCCTCTGTACCCTCTCCAATACCTCCACATCTTTCTTATAATGTGGGGACCAGAACTGCACACAATACTCCAAGTGCGGCCGCACCAGAGTTTTGTACAGTTGCAACATGACATTGCGGCTCCGAAATTCAATCCCTCTACCAATAAAAGCCAAGACTCCATATGCCTTCCTAACAACCTTCTCGACCTGACTGCCTACTTTCAGGGATCTATGCACATACACACCAAGATCCCTCTGTTCATCAAGACTACTAAGAATCCTACCATTTGCCCTATACTCTACACATTTATTATTTCTGCAAGTGCATTACCTCACACTTTTCCACATTAAACTCCATTTGCCACCTCTCGGCCCAGCTCTGCAACTTGTCCCAGTCCCTCTGCAAACTATCACACCCCTCTTCACTATCTACCACTCCACCGACTTTAGTGTCATCTGCAAATTTACTAATCCATCCTTCAATACCCTCATCCAGATCATTTATAAAAATTACAAACTGCAGGGGCCCCAAAACAGACTCCTGAGGTACACCACTTGTCACCGAACTCCAAGATGAATATCTCCCATCAACCACCACCCTCTGTCTTCTACCTGCTAGCCAATTCCTAACCCAATTAGCTAAATCACCCTCTATCCCATACATCTGCATTTTCTGCAGATACTCTTGAGAATAGCAGTCCCTGTGTATATTATAGAGAATAGCTGTCCCTGTGTATATTATAGAGAATAGCAGCCCCTGTGTATATTATACAGAATAACAGCCCCTGTGTATATTATACAGAATAGCAGCCCCTGTGTATATTATAGAGAATAACAGTCCCTGTGTATATTATACAGAATAGCAGCCCCTGTGTATATTATAGAGAATAACAGTCCCTGTGTATATTATACAGAATAGCAGCCCCTGTGTATATTATAGAGAATAGCAGCCCCTGTGTATATCATAGAGAATAGCAGTCCCTGTGTATATTATAGAGAATAGCAGTCCCTGTGTATATTATGGAGAATAGCAACCCCTGTGTATATTGTAGAGAATAGCAGCCCCTGTGTATATTATAGAGAATAGCAGTTCCTGTGTATAGTATACAGAATCGCAGCCCCTGTGTATATTATAGAGAATAGCAGCCCCTTGGTATATTATAGAGAATAGCAGCCCCTGTGTATATGATAGGGAATAGCAGCCCCTGTGTATATGATAGGGAATAGCAGCCCCTGTGAATGTTATAGAGAATATCAGTCCCTGTGTGTATTGTAGAGAATAGCAGTCCCTGTGTGTATTATAGGGAATAGCAGCCCTTGTGTATATTATAGAGAATAGCAGCCCCTGTGTATACTATAGAGAATAGCAGTCCCTGTGTATATTATGGAGAATACCAGTCCCTGTGTATATTATAGAGAATAGCAGTCCCTGTGTATATTATGGAACATAGAACATTACAGCGCAGAACAGGCCCTTCAGCCTTCGATGTTGCGCCGACCAATTAACAAAAAGCAATGACCCTCTAACCTAAACCATTCCCTTTTCATCCATAAACTTATCTACTAACCTCTTAAACGCCACCAAACATGGCGCATCTACAACTGCAGCAGGCAGGGCATTCCATAGCCTTACCACCCTCTGGGTAAAGAACCTACCTCTGACTTCCATCCTATAGCTACCACCCTTTAATTTAAAGCTATGTCCCCTCGTGCTAGCTTTCTCCATCCTAGGAAAAAGGCTATCACAGTCCACCCTATCTAAACCTCTAATCATCTTATATGTTTCAATAAGGTCTCCTCTTAGCCGCCTTCTTTCTAATGAAAACAACCTCAAATCCCTCAGCCTCTCTTCATAAGACCTGCCCTCCATACCAGGCAACATCCTGGTAAACCTCCTCTGTACCCTCTCCAATGCCTCCACATCTTTCTTATAATGTGGGGACCAGAACTGCACACAATACTCCAAGTGCGGCCGCACTAGAGTTTTGTACAGTTTGCAACATGACGTTGCGGCTCCGAAATTCAATCCCCCTACCAATAAAAGCTAAGACTCCATATGCCTTCTTAACAAACTTATCGACTTGATTGCCAACTTTCAGGGATCTATTAACATATACACCAAGATCCCTCTGTTCTTCAACACTATTAAGAGTCCGACCATTAGCCCTATACTCGACACATTTGTTATTCTTGCCAAACTGAATTACCTCACACTTTTCCACATTAAACTCCATTTGCCACCTCTCGGCCCAGCTCTGCAACTTGTCCAAGTCTCTCTACAAACTATAACACCCCTCTTCACTATCTACCACTCCACCGACTTTAGTGTCATCTGCAAATTTACTAATCCATCCTTCAATACCCTCATCCAGATCATTTATAAAAATTACAAACAGCAGGGGCCCCAAAACAGATCCCTGAGGTACACCACTTGTAACCGAACTCCACGATGAATATCTCCCATCAACCACCACCCTCTGTCTTCTATCTGCTAGCTAATTCCTAATCCAATTAGCTAAATCACCCTCTATCTCATACATCTGCATGTTCTCCAGAAGCCTTCCATGGGACACCTTATCGAACGCCTTACTAAAGTCCATATATACCACATCAACTGCCTTACCCCCATCCACCTCTTTGGTCACTTTTTCAAAAAATTGAGTAAGGTTCGTAAGGCATGACCTACCCATCACAAAACCATGCTGACTATCCCCAATCAATTTGTTTCTCTCTGAATAAGTATAAATCTTATCCCGAATAATTCTTTCCAATACTCTGCCCACAACAGAAGTAAGACTCACCGGTCTATAATTCCCCGGAAAGTCTCTCTTCCCCTTCTTGAACAGTGGGACCACATTCGCTATCCTCCAGTCTTCCTGCACTATACCCATAACCAACGATGACCTGAAGATCAGAGTCAGAGGCTCTGCAATCGCCTCTCATGCCCCCCAGAGAATCCTAGGTTAAATCCCATCCGGCCCAAGGGACTTATCTAACTTCAAACCCTCAAGAATATCTAGCACATCCTCTTTATCTACTTCAATACTTCCCAGTTTATAACCCTGTGTATTATAGAGAATAGCAGCCCTATATAACCCTATTATAGAGTATAGCAGCCCCTGTGTATATTACAGAGAAAAGCAGCCCCCGTGTATATTATAGAGAATAGCAGCCCCTGTGTATATTATAGAGAATAGCAGCCCCTGTGTGTATTATAGAGAATACCAGTCGCTGTATATATCATAGAGAATAGCAGCCCCTGTGTATATCATAGAGAATACCAGTTCCTGTGCATACAATAGAGAATAGCAGTTCCTGTGTATATTATAGAGAATAGCAGTTCCTGTGTATATTATAGAGAATAGCAGTCCCTGTGTATATTATAGAGAATAGCAGTCCCTGTGTATATTATAGAGAATAGCAGTCAGTCCCTGTGTATATTATAGAGAATAGCAGTCCCTGTGTATATTATAGAGAATAGCACTCCCTGTGTATAGTATAGAGAATAGCAGTCCCTGTGTGTATTATAAAGAATAGCAGGCCCTGTGTATAGTATAGAGAATAGCAGTCCCTGTGTATATTATAGAGAATAGCAGCCCCTGTGTATATTATAGAGAAGAGCAGCCCCTGTGTATAGTATACAGAATACCAGCCCCTGTGTATATTATACAGAATAGCAGCCCCTGTGTATATTATACAGAATACCAGCCCCTGTGTATACGATAGAGAATACCAGTTCCTGTGTATATTATAGAGAATAGCAGTTCCTTTGTCTATTATAGAGAATACCAGTCCCTGTGTATATTATAGAGAATAGCAGTCCCTGTGTGTATTATAGGGAATAGCAGCCCTTGTGTATATTATAGAGAATAGCAGCCCCTGTGTATACTATAGAGAATAGCAGTCCCTGTGTATATTATGGAGAATACCAGTCCCTGTGTATGTTATAGAGAATAGCAGTCCCTGTGTATATTATGGAACATAGAACATTACAGCGCAGAACAGGCCCTTCAGCCTTCGATGTTGCGCCGACCAATTAACAAAAAGCAATGACCCTCTAACCTAAACCATTCCCTTTTCATCCATAAACTTATCTACTAACCTCTTAAACGCCACCAAACTTGGCGCATCTACAACTGCAGCAGGCAGGGCATTCCATACCCTTACCACCCTCTGGGTAAAGAACCTACCTCTGACTTCCATCCTATAGCTACCACCCTTTAATTTAAAGCTATGTCCCCTCGTGCTAGCTTTCTCCATCCTAGGAAAAAGGCTATCACAGTCCACCCTATCTAAACCTCTAATCATCTTATATGTTTCAATAAGGTCTCCTCTTAGCCGCCTTCTTTCTAACGAAAACAACCTCAAATCCCTCAGCCTCTCTTCATAAGACCTGCCCTCCATACTAGGCAACATCCTGGTAAACCTCCTCTGTACCCTCTCCAATGCCTCCACATCTTTCTTATAATGTGGGGACCAGAACTGCACACAATACTCCAAGTGCGGACGCACTAGAGTTTTGTACAGTTGCAACATGACTTGCGGCTCCGAAATTCAATCCCCCTACCAATAAAAGCTAAGACTCCATATGCCTTCTTAACAACCTTATCGACTTGATTGCCAACTTTCAGGGATCTATTAACATATACACCAAGATCCCTCTGTTCTTCAACACTATTAAGAATCCTACCATTAGCCCTATACTCTACACATTTGTTATTCCTGCCAAAGTGAATTACCTCACACTTTTCCACATTAAACTCCATTTGCCACCTCTCGGCCCAGCTCTGCAACTTGTCCAAGTCTCTCTGCAAACTATAACACCCTCTTCACTATCTACCACTCCTCCGACTTTGGTGTCATCTGCAAATTTACTAATCCATCCTTCAATACCCTCATCCAGATCATTTATAAAAATTAAAAACAGCAGGGGCCCCAAAACAGACCCCTGAGGTACACCACTTGTCACCGAACTCCACGATGAATATCTCCCATCAACCACCACCCTCTGTCTTCTATCTGCTAGCTAATTCCTAATCCAATTAGCTAAATCACCCTCTATCTCATACATCTGCATGTTCTCCAGAAGCCTTCCATGGGACACCTTATCGAACGCCTTACTAAAGTCCATATATACCACATCAACTGCCTTACCCCCATCCACCTCTTTGGTCACTTTTTCAAAAAATTGAGTAAGGTTCGTAAGGCATGACCTACCCATCACAAAACCATGCTGACTATCCCCAATCAATTTGTTTCTCTCTGAATAAGTATAAATCTTATCCCGAATAATTCTTTCCAATACTCTGCCCACAACAGAAGTAAGACTCACCGGTCTATAATTCCCCGGAAAGTCTCTCTTCCCCTTCTTGAACAGTGGGACCACATTCGCTATCCTCCAGTCTTCCTGCACTATACCCATAACCAACGATGACCTGAAGATCAGAGTCAGAGGCTCTGCAATCGCCTCTCATGCCCCCCAGAGAATCCTAGGTTAAATCCCATCCGGCCCAAGGGACTTATCTAACTTCAAACCCTCAAGAATATCTAGCACATCCTCTTTATCTACTTCAATACTTCCCAGTTTATAACCCTGTGTATTATAGAGAATAGCAGCCCTATATAACCCTATTATAGAGTATAGCAGCCCCTGTGTATATTACAGAGAAAAGCAGCCCCCGTGTATATTATAGAGAATAGCAGCCCCTGTGTATATTATAGAGAATAGCAGCCCCTGTGTGTATTATAGAGAATACCAGTCGCTGTATATATCATAGAGAATAGCAGCCCCTGTGTATATCATAGAGAATACCAGTTCCTGTGCATACAATAGAGAATAGCAGTTCCTGTGTATATTATAGAGAATAGCAGTTCCTGTGTATATTATAGAGAATAGCAGTCCCTGTGTATATTATAGAGAATAGCAGTCCCTGTGTATATTATAAAGAATAGCACTCCCTGTGTATAGTATAGAGAATAGCACTCCCTGTGTATAGTATAGAGAATAGCAGTCCCTGTGTGTATTATAAAGAATAGCAGGCCCTGTGTATAGTATAGAGAATAGCAGTCCCTGTGTATATTATAGAGAATAGCAGCCCCTGTGTATATTATAGAGAAGAGCAGCCCCTGTGTATATTATACAGAATAGCAGCCCCTGTGTATATTATACAGAATAGCAGCCCCTGTGTATATTATACAGAATACCAGCCCCTGTGTATACGATAGAGAATACCAGTTCCTGTGTATATTATAGAGAATAGCAGTTCCTTTGTCTATTATAGAGAATACCAGTCCCTGTGTATATTATAGAGAATACCAGTCCCTATGTATATTATAGAAAATAGCAGCCCCTGTGTATACAATAGAGAATATCAGTTCCTGTGTATATTATAGAGACTAGCAGTTCCTGTGTATATTATAGAGAATAGCAGTCCCTGTGTGTATTGTAGAGAATACAATAGAGCTCTACAATATTGTAGAG
Organism: Sphyrna mokarran; assembly: GCA_024679065.1. Classification (NCBI taxonomy): domain Eukaryota; kingdom Metazoa; phylum Chordata; class Chondrichthyes; order Carcharhiniformes; family Carcharhinidae; genus Sphyrna; species Sphyrna mokarran. The sequence continues at coordinate 1,216,728 of JAGIQG010000016.1, read as the reverse complement.
AATAAATCGGTTGGATTAATAATTGGTGTTGCTAAATTCTTACTGTATTGTAGAGAATAACAGCCCCTGTGTATATTGTAGAGAATAGCAGTCACTGTGTATATCATAGAGAAAAGCAGTTCCTGTGTATATTATAGAGAATAGCAGCCCCTGTGTATATTATAGAGAATACCAGTCGCTGTCTATATCATAGAGAATAGCAGCCCCTGTGTATATCATAGAGAATACCAGTTCCTGTGTATACAATAGAGAATACCAGTTACTGTGTATATTATAGAGAATAGCAGTTCCTGTGTATATTATAGAGAATAGCAGACTAGCAGTTCCTGTGTATATTGTAGAGAATAGCAGTCCCTGTGTGTATTGTAGAGAATAACAGCCCCTGTGTATATTGTAGAGAATAGCACTCACTGTGTATATCATAGAGAAAAGCAGTCCCTGTGTATATTATAGAGAATAGCAGCCCCTGTGTATATTATACAGAATAGCAGTCCCTGTGTATATTATACAGAATAGCAGTCCCTGTGTATATTATAGAGAATAGCAGCCCCTGTGTATATTATAGATAATAGCAGCCCCTGTGTATATTATGGAGAATAGCAGCCCCTGTGTATATTATGGAGAATAGCAGCCCCTGTGTATATTATACAGAATAGCAGCCCCTGTGTATATTATACAGAATAGCAGACCCTGTGTATATTATAGAGAATAGCAGTCCCTGTGTATATTATAGAGAATAGAAGTCCCTGTGTATATTATAAAGAATAGCAGCCCCTGTGTATATTATAGAGAATAGAATTCCCGTGTATATTATAGACAAATAGCAGTCCCAGTGTGTATTATAGAGAATAGCAGTCCTTGTTTATATTATAGATAATAGCAGCCCCTGTATACGTTACAGAGAATTGCAGCTCCTGTGTATATTATGGAGAATAGCAGCCCGTGTGTATCCTACAGAGAATAGCAGCCCCTGTGTATATTGTAGAGAATAGCAGTCCCAATGTATATTATGAAGAATAGCAGTCCCTGTGTATACAATAGAGAATAGCAGTCCCTGTGTATATTATAGAGAATACCAATCCCTGTGTATATTACAGAGAATAGCAGTCCCTGTGTATATTTTAGAGAATAGCAGTCCCTGTGTATATTATACAGAATACCAGTCCCTGTGTATATTATAGAGAACAGGAGCCCCTGTGTATATTACAGAGAATAGCAGTCCCTGTCTGCATTATAGAGAATATTAGCCCTTGTGTATATTGTAGAGAATAGCAGCCCCTGTGTATACTATAGAGAATACCAGTCCCTGTGTATATTATAAAGAATAGCAGGTCCTGTGTATACTATAGAGAATAGCAGTCCCTGTGTATATTATGGAGAATAGCAGTCCCTCTGTATATTATAGAGAATAGCAGCCCCTGTGTATATTATAGAGAATAGCAATCCCTGTGTATATTATAGAGAATAGCAGCCCCTGTGTGCGGGAACCATGGTGCACGAAGGTTGTGGTGAACCTAGTTAGGAAAAAAAAATGGTATATAAAAGGTTCAGAGAGCTAGGGGATGTTAGGGATCTAGAGGAGTGTAAGGTGTGTAGAAGGGAACTTAAAAAGGAAATTAGGAGAGCCAGAAGGGGTCATGAGAAGGCCTTGGCAGGTAGGATTAAAGAGAATCCCAAGGCCTTCTACAAATATGTGAAAAGTAAAAGGATGAGAAGAGAAGAGAAGGGATAGGGCCTATAAAAGGTGAAGGGGGAAAAGTCTGTGTGAATCCGGAAGAAATGGCAGAGGTGCTTGAGTACTTTGCCTCGGTATTCACGGCGGAAAGTGAACTGGGAGATTGTACTGCAGGTTTGAGGCATACGGAAAAGATTGAGTATGTGGATGTTAGCAAAGAGGATGTGTTAGACCTGTTAAATTCTATCAAGATAGACAATTCGCTGGGACCGGATGGGATGTACCCCAGGTTATTGTGGGAGGTGAGGGAAGTGGTTGCAGAGCCCCTGGTGATGATCTTTGCGTCGTCCATGGAAACGGGAGAGGTTCCGGAGGATTGGAGGATTGCGGATGTGGTTCCTATCTTTAAGAAAGGGAACAGGGATAGTCCAGGAAATTACCGACCGGTGAGTTTGACTTCAGTGGTTGGTAAGCTGATGGAGAGGCTTCTGAGGGATAAAATATATGAACATTTGGAGAAGTTTGGACTGATTAGAAATAGTCAGCATGGTTTTGTCAAGGGCAGGTCGTGCCTTACGAGCCTAGTTGAGTTCTTCAAAAATGTGGCTGAACGCATTGACAAAGGAAGGGTGGTGGACGTAGTGTACATGGACTTTAGTAAGGCGTTTGATAAGGTCCCACATGCAAGGCTTCTGGAGAAGGTGAGAGGCCATGGGATCCAAGGGGCTTTGGCCTCGTGGATCCAGAACTGGCTTGCCGGCAGAAGGCAGAGGGTGGTTTTGGATGGGTCTTGTTCTGCATGGACGTCGGTAACAAGTGGAGTGCCCCAGGGATCTGTTCTGGGACCCCTGCTGTTTGTCAGGTGCAGGGAAGCAAATACAAAGGAGATGTCAGGGGTAGGTTTTTCACTCAGAGGGTGGTGAGTGAATGGAACCGACTGCTGTCGGAGGTTGTTGAGGCAAATTCACTGGGGTCTTTTAAGAGACTTCTGGATGAGTATATGGAAAAGAATACGATAGGGGGTTATAGATAGGTCTGTGGATTGGTAGATGTGATCAGCGCAACTCGTGGGCCGAAGGGCCTGTTTGTGCTGCATTGTTCGATGTTCTATGTTCTAGGTTCTATAGAGAATAGCAGTCCCTGTGTATATTATAGAGAATAGCAGTCCCTGTGTATATTATAGAGAATAGCAGTCCCTGTGTATATTATAGAGAATAGCAGCCCCTGTGTATGTTATAGAGAATACTAGTCCCTGTGTATATTATAAAGAATAGCATTCCCCGTGTATATTATAGAGAATACTAGTCCCTGTGTACATAATAGAGAATAGCAGTCCCCGTATATATTATAGAGAATAGCAGCCCCTACATATATTATAGAGAATAGCAGCCCCTGTGTATATTACAGACAATAGCAGTCAGTCCCTACGTATATTATAGAGAATAGCAGCCCCTGTGTACATTATACAGAATAGCAGTGCCTGTGTATATTACAGACAATAGCAGCCCCTACGTATAGTATAGAGAACAGCAGTCCCTGTGTATATATAATAAACACAGGGACTGCTGTTCTCTATAATATACGTAGGGGCTGCTATTGTCTGTAATATACACAGGGGCTGCTATTCTCTATAACATATGTAGGGGCTGCTATTCTCTGTAATATACACAGGCTCTGCTATTCTCTAGAATACACACAGTGGCTGCTATTCTCTATAATATATACAGGGACTGACTGCTATTCTCTATAATATATACAGGGACTGCTATTCTCTGCAATATACACAGGCACTGCTATTCTGAGAATAGCAGTGCCTGTGTATATTATAGCGAATAGCAGTCCCTGTGTATATTATAGAGAATAGCAGCCCCTGTGTATGTTATAGAGAATACTAGTCCCTGTGTATATTATAAAGAATAGCATTCCCCGTGTATATTATAGAGAATACCAGTCCCTGTGTATATAATAGAGAATAGCAGTCCCTGTGTATATTATAGAGAATAGCAGTCAGTCCCTGTGTATATTATAGACAATAGCAGCTCCTGTGTATATTATACAGAATAGCAGTGCCTGTGTATATTATAGAGAATAGCAGTGCCTGTGTATATTATAGAGAATAGCAGTCCCTGTGCATATTATAGAGAATAGCAGTCAGTCCCTGTGTATATTATAGAGAATAGCAGCCCCTGTGTATATTATAGAGAATAGCAGCCCCTGTGTATATTATAGAGAATAGCAGTCCTGTGTATATTATAGAGAATAGCAGCCCCTGTGTATATTATAGAGAATAGCAGTCCCTGTGTATATTATAGAGAATAGCAGTCCCTGTGTATATTATAGAGAATAGCAGTCCCTGTGTATATTATAGAGAATAGCATCCCTTGTATATTATAGAGATAGCATCCCTGTGTATATTATAGAGAATAGCAGCCCCTGTGTATATTATAGAGAATAGCAGTCCCTGTGTATATTATAGAGAATAGCAGCCCCTGTGTATATTATAGAGAATAGCAGTCCCTGTGTATATTATAGAGAATAGCAGTCCCTGTGTATATTATAGAGAATAGCAGTCCCTGTGTATATTATAGAGAATAGCAGTCCCTGTGTATATTATAGAGAATAGCAGTCCCTGTGTATATTATAGAGAATAGCAGCCCCTGTGTATATTATAGAGAATAGCAGTCCCTGTGTATATTATAGAGAATAGCAGTCCCTGTGTATATTATAGAGAATAGCAGTCCCTGTGTATATTATAGAGAATAGCAGTCCCTGTGTATATTATAGAGAATAGCAGTCCCTGTGTATATTATAGAGAATAGCAGTCCCTGTGTATATTATAGAGAATAGCAGTCCCTGTGTATATTATAGAGAATAGCAGTCCCTGTGTATATTATAGAGATAGCAGTCCCTGTGTATATTATAGAGAATAGCAGTCCTGTGTATATTATAGAGAATAGCAGTCCCTGTGTATATTATAGAGAATAGCAGTCCCTGTGTATATTATAGAGAATAGCAGCCCCTGTGTATATTATAGAGAATAGCAGTCCCTGTGTATATTATAGAGAATAGCAGTCCCTGTGTATATTATAGAGAATAGCAGTCCCTGTGTATATTATAGAGAATAGCAGTCCCTGTGTATATTATAGAGAATAGCAGTCCCTGTGTATATTATAGAGAATAGCAGTCCCTGTGTATATTATAGAGAATAACAGCCCCTGTATATATTATAGAGAATAGCAGTCCCTGTGCATATTATAGAGAATAGCAGTCAGTCCCTGTGTATATTATAGAGAATAGCAGTCCCTGTGTATATTATAGAGAATAACAGCCCCTGTGTGTATTATAGAGAATACCAGCCCCTGTGTGTATTATAAACAATAGCAGTCCCTGTGTATATTATAGAGAATAGCAGTCCCTGTGTATATTATAGAGAATAACAGCCCCTGTGTATATTATAGAGAATAGCAGCCCCTGTATATATTATAGAGAATAGCAGTCACTAGTGTTATCTGAGTGAAAAACAGAGGCTACGTTCTGGTGCTGTTCAGCTTCTCCCATGTTGTTGGAAGTGCACTCATCCAGGCACATTCCTGACTTGTGTCCTTGTGGATGGTGGATAGACTTTGACAGGATAGAGTGCAGGGGTTGGGGGTATCGCTGTTAGCCCATTTAGATCCCCGGCAGTGTGTTAATGGATGCAGAGTGATTATTCCGTCTCCGCATTTCCCACTGTTTGTTATTCAGCTTTGTAATTCCAGCTGGGAAGACCACTTTTATAATGGTTCCATGCTTGATGATACCAGAGTGCAGAGCCTGCAGCGAGATCCCATGGGATGCACACATTTGTTCCTATATCTGTTGTAAGCTCAGGAGAAACAGTGCCCATCTCTCTAGTGACAATTGTGCATGGATTGTTTCTCTATCTGAGGAATGACGATCAGTGTTGAACTTTGTGCAATTAAAGGGGAACATCCCCAAGTCTGACCTTCCGATGGAGGAAGGGTCATTGGTGAATCAGCTGAAGATTGTTGGGCCTTGGACCCCATCCTGAGGGTCTCCTGCAGGGACGTCCTGGTACTGAGATTGACTGACCCTCCACAACCATCTTCCTATGTACTGGGTATGGCTCCCACCAGCAGAGAGTTTGTCCCCGATACCCATTGATTCCAGTTTCTCTGGGGCTTTGTGATGCCACACTCGGTCGAATGTGGACCTGATGTTAAGGGCTGTCACTCTCTCCTCCCCTCTGGAATTCAGCTCTTTTGTCCATGTTTGAACCAGGGCTGTAATGAGGTCAGGAGATGAGTGACCCCCTGATGAAACCCAAACTGAGCAGGTTATTACTGAACAGTTCCTGCTTGATAGCGCTGTCGATAATCCCTTCCATCACTTTACTGATGATGGAGAGTAGACGGATTGGGCAGTAATTACCCGGGTTGGATTTATCCTGCTTTTTGCATACAGGACGTAGCTGGGTAATGTTCCATATTGTTGGGTAGATGCCGGTGTTGGAACTGTACTGGGAGAGCGGGGCTCGGGGAGAGACAAAGTTCCGGAGCACAAATCTTCAATACTATTACCGGAATGTTATCCGGACCCATTGCTTATCCAGTGTCTGCGACCGTTTCCGATATCACGGGGAGTGAATGGAATTGACCGGAGACTGGGATCCGAGATGGAGGAGGGCCGAGATGGATCACCCACTCGACACTTCTATCTAAAAAATCACTGCGAATATTTCAGCCTCATCTTCTGCACTGATCTCTTGGATTCCTCTATCATTGAGTTTATGGAGCTTCCTCCTCCAGCGAGTGGTTTAATTGTCCGTTCTCAACCGGACGTGGAAGGACTAATCACACACAAAGGATATCATAATTGTAGCCCCCTCCCTATCTGCGTAACCACCTCCAGCCCCCTGCCATCCCCCTCCCTATCTCTATAACCTCCACCAGTCCTTACACCCCTCTCTCTCTGTAACCTCCTCCAGCCCCGTACACCCATCTCCATAATCTCCTCCAGCCCCCTACACCCCCTCCCTATCTATAACCTCCACCAGTCCCTACACCCCTCTCTCTCTCTAACTTCCTCCAGATCCTACATCCCTCCCTACCTGTGTAACTCTCTCCAAGGCAGACAATGCAATCTTCAAAAGGAAGGATTCTTACGACAGAGTTTGTTTTAAAATCACAGCTGTTAAAAATTACAAAAAGAAACTTTTAAAGGATCAGATTGATTGGGTGTAAAATTTTCAAATATACAGAATTAATGTACAAATAATTAGAGTTCAAACACAGGGAAAGGTCTGTACATTCATGGTGGGGGTGAACAGGATAAACCTGCTCAAGAAATTACCAGAACGAATCAATACATGACACAGATAGCCAACATTATCAGTGAATAAATATCTAAACAGTCCGTGTGTTAATATGTTCCTGGCTCTTGGAAAGCAGAGCAAATAATTACTGTCACAATACAATAATAAGGTGCTCGATACTTGTGGCTGCTTTGTGGGGGGCGGAGGGGGGTGTGGGTATTAGATTGGGGTGCAGGGAGAGAGGGAGAGAGTGGGATTAGACTGGGTGGGATATTAAAGGGGTGCAGGGAGAGAGGGAGAGAGTGGGATTAGACTGGGTGGGATATTAAAGGGTGTGGGGAGTGAGGGGGAGAGTGGGATTAGACTGGGTGGGATATTAAAGGGTGCGGGGAGTGAGGGGAGAGTGGATTAGACTGGGTGGGATATTAAGGGTGCGGGGAGTGAGGGGGAGAGTGGGATTAGACTGGGTGGGATATTAAAGGGTGTGGGGAGTGAGGGGGAGAGTGGGATTAGACTGGGTGGGATATTAAAGGGTGCGGGGAGTGAGGGGGAGAGTGGGATTAGACTGGGTGGGATATTAAAGGGTGCGGGGAGTGAGGGGGAGAGTGGGATTAGACTGGGTGGGATATTAAAGGGTGCGGGGAGTGAGGGAGAGAGTGGGATTAGACTGGGTGGGATAAGGGTGCGGGAGTGAGGGAGAGAGTGGGATTAGACTGGGTGGGATATTAAAGGGTGCGGGGAGTGAGGGGAGAGTGGGATTAGACTGGGTGGGATATTAAAGGGTGTGGGGAGTGAGGGGGAGAGTGGGATTAGACTGGGTGGGATATTAAAGGGTGCAGGGAGTGAGGGGGAGAGTGGGATTAGACTGGGTGGGATATTAAAGGGTGCAGGGAGTGAGGGGGAGAGTGGGATTAGACTGGGTGGGATATTAAAGGGTGCGGGGAGTGAGGGGGAGAGTGGGATTAGACTGGGTGGGATATTAAAGGGTGCAGGGAGTGAGGGGGAGAGTGGGATTAGACTGGGTGGGATATTAAAGGGTGCGGGGAGTGAGGGGGAGAGTGGGATTAGACTGGGTGGGATATTAAAGGGTGCAGGGAGTGAGGGGGAGAGTGGGATTAGACTGGGTGGGATATTAAAGGGTGCGGGGAGTGAGGGGGAGAGTGGGATTAGACTGGGTGGGATATTAAAGGGTGCGGGGAGTGAGGGGGAGAGTGGGTAGACTGGGTGGATATAAAGGTGAGATGGTTGGACTGGGTGGGATATTAAAGGATGCGGGGAGTGAGGGGGGAGAGTAGGATTAGACAGGCATGGGAAGAGTGGGAGAGGTACCAGAAGATAGTATGATCATTGTAATTCTCCCAACACGGGCTTCACAGTCAGGAACGTTGATTAGTTAAAAACATTAAAACTTTCCTGCAAACTCGCTCGGTTTGCTAAACATATAAATCCCTCGGCCAACCTCAGGAAGCAAATCGAACTCAGCCAAATCAGCACCAATATTGCCCAAATCTTCAACAAGAAGTCCGAGGAATGAGTATTTGCCATCCTTCTCCAAAGCAATACCCTCTGAACATGGTTTCTGACAGATCGATTTCGAAAATGCAAAAATGTTTTTGGAACTCAGTCGAAGGTTCATAGTTTTTGGACCTCAGCCGAAAGCTCAGAGTAAAAATTTTCAGCAGCAGGCCAGGACACACCACCCGCTGGGTCGACCCAACCCACTTCAATCACATATCCAGAAGAACACTTCATTTCACAATACAAAAATATATTAAATCACAGAAGCAACTTCAGCAGCACCAGAGATTCTCAGGACAAATACTGCACATTCACAAACCGACCCCCTCCCTCCCCAATACTCCCCTGGCATTGCCCAAAACCTCATCATCATCAATCCAATGCGTGAATCCCCTCTTTATCTTTGAACATCTGAAAATACAAATCAAAGAATACACATTGAAACAACTCCAGAGATTCCCTCCATTCCCCCCACCCTCTGTATCTAACCCCGTGCTGTATCTGCCCTAGGAGTGTTTGATGGGGGACAGTGTAGAGGGAGCTTTACTCTGTATCTAACCCCGTGCTGTACCTGTCCTGGGAGTGTTTGATGGGGGAACAGTGTAGAGGGAGCTTTACTCTGTATCTAACCCCGTGCTGTACCTGTCCTGGGAGTGTTTGATGGGGGACAGTGTAGAGGGAGCTTTACTCTGTATATAACCCCGTGCTGTACCTGTCATGGGAGTGTTTGATGGGGGTACAGTGTAGAGGGAGCTTTACTCTGTATCTAACCCCGTGCTGTACCTGTCCTGGGAGTGTTTGATGGGGGGACAGTGTAGAGGGAGCTTTACTCTGTATCTAACCCTGTGCTGTCCCTGTCCTGGGAGTGTTTGATGGGGGACAGTGTAGAGGGAGCTTTACTCTGTATCTAACCCCGTGCTGTACCTGTCCTGGGAGTGTTTGATGGGGGACAGTGTAGAGGGAGCTTTACTCTGTATCTAACCCCGTGCTGTACCTGTCCTGGGAGTGTTTGATGGGGGACAGTGTAGAGGGAGTTTTACTCTGTATCTAACCCCGTGCTGTACCTGTCCTGGGAGTGTTTGATGGGGACAGTGTAAGGAAAGCTTTGCTGTGTATCTAACCCCGTGCTGTACCTGTCCCTGGGAGTGTTTGATGGGGGGACAGTGTAGAGGGAGCTTTACTCTGTATCTAACCGCATGCTGTACCTGTCCTGGGAGTGTTTGATGGGGACAGTGTAGAGGGAGCTTTACTCTGTATCTCACCCTGTGCTGTACCTGCATGGCTCTGTAGATCCATTCCTGGTACTGCGTTACTCTGCTGTACACTCCAGGTTTGTTGGCCATCGCACAGCCAGTCCCCCAGCTCACAATCCCACAGAGTCGCCATCGCGTTCGATTAGAGAGGTGGTCTTCACACACCAACGGCCCACCACTGTCCCCCTGAGAGCAGGAGGTGGGGGGGGATAGGAGAGGGAGCGAGTGAGGGAGTCACAGAGAGAGAGAGAGAGACAGGGATTTACAACCTACAATCAGCAAAGACTAGATTATCTTCCAAACCCACCACCTCCACCATCCAGAAGGACAAGGGCAGCAGATACCTGGGAACACCCCCACCTGGACGTTCCCCTCCGAGTCACTCACCATCCCAACTGGGAAATATATCGGCCGTTCCTTCACTGTCGCTGGGGTCAAAATCCTGGAACTCCCTCCCTAACAGCACTGTGGGTGTACCTACACCACACGGGGAGCTGCAGCGGGTTCAAGATGGCGGCTCACCATCAAGGGGGCAATTAGGGATGGGAGGGTAAATGCTGGGCCTGGCCAGAGAGGTCTTTAACCCCGGAATTAAACAATTCCGGTGTCCCCACTTATTCCCAATTCCTTCCTAACTAACTGGATATCTGACCTTGAGAGAACACTTCCCCTGCAATCTCTCCCAAGGGTCAGGCATTAAACCCAGGACCCCATCTAGCCTCTGGGGTTATCATTGAGGTTTACAGCATGGAAACAGGCCCTTCGGCGCAACTTGTCGATGCTGTCCTTTTTTTTTAACCCCCCCAATAAGTCCCTATTGCCCATATCCCTCTATACTCATTGTACCCATGTAACTGTCTGAAAGTTTTTTAAAAATGATAAAATCATACCCACCTCTACTACTGCCTCTGGCAGCTCATCCCAGACACTCACCCCCCTCTGTGTGAAACACTCGCCCCTCTGGACACTTTTGTATCTCTCCCCTCTCACCTTAAACCTATACCCTCTAGTTTTAGACTCCCCCCTACCTTTGGGGAAAAGATATTGACTATCTCGCTGATCTGTGCCCCTCATTATTTTATAGATCTCTATAAGATCACCCCTCAGCCTCCTACGCTCCAGAGAAAAAAGGCCCAGTCTATCCAGCCTCTCCTTATAACTCAATCCATCAAGTCCCGGTAACATCCTAGTAAATCTTTTCTACACTCTTTCTAGTTTAATAATATCCTTTCTATAATAGGGTGACCAGAACTGTACACAGTATTCCAAGTGTGGCCTTACCAATGTCTTGTCCAACTTCAACAAGACGTCCCAACTCCTGTATTCAATGTTCTGACCAATGAAACCAAGCATTGCCCAATGCCTTCTTCACCACTCTGTCCACCTGTGACTCCACTTTCAAGGAGTTATGAACAGGGTGTAACAGATCCCATGGAAACTATTTGGAAAGGTGTTGGGGAAACAGGCAAGGAGAGGAACAAAAGTCCTCCCTGGACATTCTACGACATAACATTTAATCCCTCAAATCAAACATTAATTGGGGGGGATGCGGGATCTTGCTGTGCACCAGCAGTGACCTCAGTTTCCCCCTTCGCCCCCTCAAACACAAACGTCCCACGTCTGCTGGGAAAGGCCCTGGGACATCCCGAGGTGGAGTTAGGCACTAGAGGAATGCAGGTTTCTCTCTGCTCCAGCGACAGAGTGGGGGGGGTGCAGGGAAGGGGAGTACACCGGGGAGGGGTGGGAGTCACGTGGTCCCAGCCCGCTGTTCGGGGGGTTGGGGGGGGGGGGGGCACACACCGCTCACCTGACAGGCATCCACTCCTCCCTCGCTGTAACCAGCACAGAACATGCTGCCGGTGATCTGGTTGTTGTAGTACTCAGGGTTATTACACAGACTGTTACTCAGAATAGGCACTTGAGCTTCCCGCAGGATGTCCGACTGGTGTCCTGTATTAAACACACCGGACGTTAGCGCAGGACACTGGAGAGATCACCCCCACCTCTCCAGGGCTCACTCCCCCCAACCAGACCCACACTAACCACAAACACTCACTCCCTCCACCCCCTGACGCACAGTGACAGCTGTGTGTACCATCTACAAGATGCACTGCAGCGACTCACCAAGGCTCCTTAGGCAGCACCTTCCAAACCCACCATCTCTACCATCGAGAAGGACAAGGGCAGCAGATACCTGGGAACCCCACCACCTGGAGGTTCCCTCCGAGTCACTCACCATCCCGACTGGGAAATATATCGGCCGTTCCTTCATCTCTCACTTCCAGCTAAATTCTAACCTCCTCCAGCCCCCTACACCCCCCCCCATATCTTCTCAACCTCCTCCAGCCCCCTACACCCCCTCCCTATCTCTACAACCTCCTCCAGCCCTACAACCCCCTCCCTATCTCTCGTAACCTCCCTCCAGCCCCCCACAGCCCCCTACACCCCCTCCCTATCTCTGTAAACCCCTCCAGCCCCCATACACCCCCTCCCTATCTCTGTAACCTCCTCCAGCCCCTACACCCCTCCCTATCTCTGTAACCTCCTCCAGCCCCCACAACCCTCCCTATCTCTGTAACCTCCTCCAGCCCCTACACCCCTCCCTATCTCTGTAACCTCCTCCAGCCCCTACACCCCTCCCTATCTCTGTAACCTCCTCCAGCCCCTACAACCCTCCCTATCTCTGTAACCTCCTCCCTCCCTCCCTATCTCTGTAACCTCCTCCAGCCCCTAACACCAGAGTGATGGACCTAAGCAGAGAGCGAGAGATCTCGTGTTGATGGCAGAGTGTGGTAGCACCCCTGAGAACATCGATACCTCTGCCAATGGGGCAAAGTATTAGGTGAATGTTTAACAGGGGTGAGGAGTTGAGTAGACCACCCCCCGCAGCCCCCCATTGCACTCGTAGTAACCTGTCCCCCAGCAGGTTTGAAATAGAACCACAAAGCTGCTGGATGTGGGGACCGACGCTCCCCCCCTCACCTCCCTCCCTGTGATCCTTTCTCCTCAACCGCCCCCAGGAGCAAACCCAAATCAACACCTCCCGCCCCACCCTCAATCTCAAACGGCCTGAGGAGGGACAGTCCACACCCAATGGGCCAAACGGCCTCTATTCGTGCAGTAGTAAAACCCCCACCCTGCTCACTACAAATCCAGACCCCCTCCACCTCCCTCCTGCCCAGCGTTCGGTCACTCACCGTAATACTCTGTGTTTCCCCATCCTGTCACACTGCACACGGTGCCATCCACTAGGCGCTGTCCAAATGCAGGCAAACACAGCGGCTGGATGTGGTCTGGGGTGGGGGGAACAAAACGGGAAGAAATGTCAAAACAAAGGAAAAGAGTCCACTTCGCTTCACACTGCCGGGAGGAAAGGACAAAAAAAACCACATCCCATCAAAGTTTTTCATGCCGGACTCATCAGGTCAGACTCAAAAATGCCAAATTTACAGAGATACCAGGTTACAGAGATAGGGAGGGGGTGTAGGGGGCTGGAGGAGGTTACAGAGACAGGGATGGTGGGAGGTGGGAGAGGGTGGGGAGTGGATTCCTACCTGAGAAGTTGAGGGGGCTCTGTAAGTGGAGCACTGCGATATCATGACTGTTGTCCTCGGCGTTGGGATAGAGGAAAGGTTCGTATCCAGAATGATAAACCACCGTATCCACTGATCTCTGTACGGCCACTGAGGACTGCCAGATAGTTCCAGTAAACACTGTCCAGAGATTCACAAACCGGTTCCGCCTGCATAGACACAAAGCCCTCAGCACTGACCCTCCGACAGCGCGGCGCCCGCCCTCAGCACTGACCCTCCGACAGCGCGGCGCCCGCCCTCAGCACTGACCCTCCGACAGCGCGGCGCCCGCCCTCAGCACTGACCCTCCGACAGCGCGGCGCCCGCCCTCAGCACTGACCCTCCGACAGCGCGGCGCCCGCCCTCAGCACTGACCCTCCGACAGCGCGGCGCCCGCCCTCAGCACTGACCCTCCGACAGCGCGGCGCCCGCCCTCAGCACTGACCCTCCGACAGCGCGGCGCCCGCCCTCAGCACTGACCCTCCGACAGCGCGGCGCCCGCCCTCAGCACTGACCCTCCGACAGCGCGGCGCCCGCCCTCAGCACTGACCCTCCGACAGCGCGGCGCCCGCCCTCAGCACTGACCCTCCGACAGCGCGGCGCCCGCCCTCAGCACTGACCCTCCGACAGCGCGGCGCCCGCCCTCAGCACTGACCCTCCGACAGGGACTTACTCGGGGAAGCAGTGAGCTGCTGTTACTACCCAGTCCTCGGAGATGATGGAACCTCCACACATCGGAGCTCCCTCGAAGCGCAGACTGACCTGCCAGGGCCACTTGCCCAGAATCGCCTGCTGTCCACCCACAATACGGTCATCCAGAAACTTCCGTCTCCCACAGTCTGTGAGGAAAGGCAGAGAGAGGAGGAGAGAGAGAGAGAGAGAGAGAGAGAGAGAGAAAGAAAGAGAGAGAGAGAAAGGGGGAGCAGTATGGGGACGGGGGGTGGGGGGAAGGGAGAGAGAGAAAGAAAGGGGAGAGGGAGAGGGAGAGGGAGAGGGAGAGAGAGAGAGAGAGAGAGAAAAAGGGGGGCGGGGGGAAGAGCGAGAGAGAGTGAGGTATATAACTAATTTAACAACATGGCAATGTCCAAAAATAGAAAATAAAAGCAGTAATACTTACCCTGACACTGCAGATAGAGAACAAGACTGGACTGACACTCACTGCAGAGTAAATGAGGACAGAGTGAGGCACAAGTTAGAACATAAAACATTACAGCTCAGTACAGGCCCTTTGGCCCTCGATGTTGCGCTGACCAGTGGAACCAATCTAATGACCCTCTAACCTAAACTATTCCAATATTATCCATATGTCTGTCCACTGACCACGTGAACATTCTTAAAGTTGGCGAGTCCACAACTGCTGCAGGCAGGGCATCCCACGCCCTTACCACCCTCTGAGTAAAGAATCCACCTCTAACATCTGTCCTATAAGTACCACCCCTTAATTTAAAGCTATGTCCCCTTGTGCTATCCAGCTCCATCTGAGGAAAAAGGCTCTCACTATCCACCCTATCTAACGCTCTGATCATCTTATATGTTTCAATTAGGTCACCTCTTAACCTTCTTCTCTCTAATGAAAATAACCTCAAGTCCCTCAGCCTCTCTTCATAAGACCTGCCCTCCATACCAGGCAACATCCTGGTAAACCTCCTCTGTACCCTCTCCAATGTCTCCACATCTTTCTTATAATGTGGGGACCAGAACTGTACACAATACTCCAAGTGCGGCCGCACTAGAGTTTTGTACAGTTGCAACATGACGTCTCAGCTCCGAAATTCAATCCCTCTACCAATAAAAGCTAACACACTATACACCTTCTTAACGACCTTATCAACTTGAGTACCAACTTTCAGGGATGTATGCACCAAGATCTCTCTGCTCATCTACACTAAGAGTCCTACCATTAGCCCTATATTCTGCACACATATTACTCTTACCAAAGTGAATCACCTCACACTTTTCCACATTAAACTCCATTTGCCACCTCTCAGCCCAGCTCTGCAACTTATCTATGTCCCTCTGCAAACTGTAACATCCATCCTCACTGTCTACAACTCCTCCGACTTTGGTGTCATCAGCAAATTTACTAACCCATCCCTCTACACCCTCATCCAGGTCATTTATAAAAACAACAAACAACAGTGGCCCCAAAACAGATCCCTGAGGTACACCACTAGTAACTAAACTCCAGGTTGAATATATCCCATCAACCACCACCCTCTGTCTTCTATCAGCCAGTCAATTCCTAATCCAAATTGCTAAATCTTCCTCAATCTCATACATCTGCATTTTCTGCAGTAGTCTTCCATGGGGAACCTTATCAAACGCTTTGCTAAAACCCACGTACACCACATCAACTGCCTTACCCTTATCTACCTCTTTGGTCACCTTTACAAAAAACTCAATAAGGTTTGTAAGGCACGACCTTCCCTTCACAAATCCATGCTGACTATCCCTAATCAATTCATTTCTTTCTAAATGACTATAAATCCTATCCCTTATAATTTTTTCCAAAACTTTCCCCACTACAGATGTAAGGCTCACTGGTCTATAATTTGCAGGATGGTCTCTACTCCCCTTCTTAAACAAGGGGACAACATTTGCCATCCTCCAGTCTTCCGGCACTACACCTGTAGCCAACGACGACATGAAGATCAAAGCCAAAGGCTCTGCAATCTCCTCTCTAGCCTCCCAGAGTAACCTGGGATAAATCCCATCCGGCCCAGGGGACTTATCTATTTTCATACTCTCAAGAATAGCTAAGACCTCCTCCTTATGTACCTCTATCCTGTCTAGTCTACAAACCTGTATCCCAGTATTCTCCCCAACTCCATTGACATTTTCCCACGTGAAGACTGATGAAAAATACTCATTCAGTGCCTCATCAATCTCTACAGGCTCCACATACAATTTCCCACTACTGTCTCTGACTGGCCCTAATCTTGACCTAACCAATCTTTTATTCTTAACATATCTATAAAAAGTTCACAAACCACAAACAGTGTAATTCTCACACTGACCACAACCAGTATCCAACTCAGGACTCCTTCACGCACTGTTCCCCCCTCCCCAGTGTCATACAGCGACAGACCCGTCCCCACCAGTACTGTACCCCAGTGTCATACAGCGACAGACCCGTCCCCACCAGTACCGTACCCCAGTGTCATACAGCGACAGACCCGTCCCCACCAGTACCGTACCCCAGTGTCATACAGCGACAGACCCGTCCCCACCAGTACCGTACCCCAGTGTCACACAGCGACAGACCCGTCCCCACCAGTACCGTACCCCAGTGTCACACAGCGACAGACCCGTCCCCACCAGTACCGTACCCCAGTGTCACACAGGGACAGACCCGTCCCCACCAGTACCGTACCCCAGTGTCACACAGCGACAGACCCGTCCCCACCAGTACCGTACCCCAGTGTCATACAGCGACAGACCCGTCCCCACCAGTACCGTACCCCAGTGTCACACAGCGACAGACCCGTCCCCACCAGTACCGTACCCCAGTGTCATACAGCGACAGACCCGTCCCCACCAGTACCGTACCCCAGTGTCACACAGGGACAGACCCGTCCCCACCAGTACCGTACCCCAGTGTCACACAGGGACAGACCCGTCCCCACCAGTACCGTACCCCAGTGTCACACAGGGACAGACCCGTCCCCACCAGTACCGTACCCCAGTGTCACACAGGGACAGACCCGTCCCCACCAGTACCGTACCCCAGTGTTATACAGCGACAGACCCGTCCCCACCAGTACCGTACCCCAGTGTCATACAGCGACAGACCCGTCCCCACCAGTACCGTACCCCAGTGTTATACAGCGACAGACCCGTCCCCACCAGTACTGTACCCCAGTGTTATACAGCGACAGACCCGTCCCCACCAGTACTGTACCCCAGGTATACAGGACAGACCGTCCCCACCAGTACCGTACCCCAGTGTTATACAGCGACAGACCGTCCCCACCAGTACTGTACCCAGTGTTATACAGGACAGACCGTCCCCACCAGTACGTACCCCAGTGTTATACAGCGACAGACCCGTCCCCACCAGTACTGTACCCCAGTGTTATACAGCGACAGACCCGTCCCCACCAGTACTGTACCCCAGTGTTATACAGCGACAGACCCGTCCCCACCAGTACTGTACCCCAGTGTTATACAGCGACAGACCCGTCCCCACCAGTACTGTACCCCAGTGTTATACAGCGACAGACCCGTCCCCACCAGTACTGTACCCCAGTGTTATACAGTGACAGACCCGTCCCCACCAGTACTGTACCCCAGTGTTATACAGTGACAGACCCGTCCCCACCAGTACTGTACCCCAGTGTTATACAGTGACAGACCCGTCCCCACCAGTACTGTACCCCAGTGTTATACAGCGACAGACCCGTCCCCACCAGTACTGTACCCCAGTGTTATACAGCGACAGACCCGTCCCCACCAGTACTGTACCCCAGTGTTATACAGTGACAGACCCGTCCCCACCAGTACTGTACCCCAGTGTTATACAGTGACAGACCCGTCCCCACCAGTACTGTACCCCAGTGTTATACAGTGACAGACCCGTCCCCACCAGTACTGTACCCCAGTGTTATACAGCGACAGACCGTCCCCACCAGTACTGTACCCCAGTGTTATACAGGGACAGACCCGTCCCCACCAGTACTGTACCCCAGTGTTATACAGGCAGACCCGTCCCCACAGTACTGTACCCCAGTGTTATACAGGACAGACCGTCCCCACCAGTACTGTACCCAGTGTTATACAGTGACAGACCCGTCCCCACCAGTACTGTACCCCAGTGTTATACAGTGACAGACCCGTCCCCACCAGTACTGTACCCCAGTGTTATACAGTGACAGACGTCCCCACCAGTACTGTACCCCAGTGTTATACAGCGACAGACCCGTCCCCACCAGTACTGTACCCCAGTGTTATACAGTGACAGACCCGTCCCCCTGTACCCCAGTGTTATACAGCGACAGACCCGTCCCCACCAGTACTGTACCCCAGTGTTATACAGCGACAGACCCGTCCCCACCAGTACTGTACCCCAGTGTTATACAGCGACAGACCCGTCCCCACCAGTACCGTACCCCAGTGTTATACAGGGACAGACCCGTCCCCACCAGTACCGTACCCCAGTGTTATACAGGGACAGACCCGTCCCCACCAGTACTGTACCCCAGTGTTATACAGCGACAGACCCGTCCCCACCAGTACTGTACCCCAGTGTTATACAGCGACAGACCCGTCCCCACCAGTACTGTACCCCAGTGTTATACAGACAGACCCGTCCCCACCAGTACCGTACCCCAGTGTTATACAGAGACAGACCCGTCCCCACCAGTACTGTACCCCAGTGTTATACAGAGACAGACCCGTCCCCACCAGTACTGTACCCCAGTGTTATACAGTGACAGACCCGTCCCCACCAGTACTGTACCCCAGTGTTATACAGCGACAGACCCGTCCCCACCAGTACTGTACCCCAGTGTTATACAGTGACAGACCCGTCCCCACCAGTACTGTACCCCAGTGTTATACAGTGACAGACCGTCCCCACCAGTACTGTACCCCAGTGTTATACAGGACAGACCCGTCCCCACCAGTACCGTACCCCAGTGTTATACAGCGACAGACCCGTCCCCACCAGTATACCCCAGGTTATACAGGACAGACCCGTCCCACCAGTACCGTACCCCAGTGTATACAGGACAGACCCGTCCCCACCAGTACGTACCCAGTGTTATACAGCGACAGACCCGTCCCCACCAGTACTGTACCCCAGTGTTATACAGCGACAGACCCGTCCCCACCAGTACTGTACCCCAGTGTTATACAGTGACAGACCCGTCCCCACCAGTACTGTACCCCAGTGTTATACAGCGACAGACCCGTCCCCACCAGTACTGTACCCCAGTGTTATACAGCGACAGACCCGTCCCCACCAGTACTGTACCCCAGTGTTATACAGCGACAGACCCGTCCCCACCAGTACCGTACCCCAGTGTTATACAGCGACAGACCCGTCCCCACCAGTACTGTACCCCAGTGTTATACAGCGACAGACCCGTCCCCACCAGTACTGTACCCCAGTGTTATACAGCGACAGACCCGTCCCCACCAGTACTGTACCCCAGTGTTATACAGCGACAGACCCGTCCCCACCAGTACTGTACCCCAGTGTTATACAGTGACAGACCCGTCCCCACCAGTACTGTACCCCAGTGTTATACAGCGACAGACCCGTCCCCACCAGTACTGTACCCCAGTGTTATACAGCGACAGACCCGTCCCCACCAGTACTGTACCCCAGTGTTATACAGCGACAGACCCGTCCCCACCAGTACTGTACCCCAGTGTTATACAGCGACAGACCCGTCCCCACCAGTACTGTACCCCAGTGTTATACAGCGACAGACCCGTCCCCACCAGTACTGTACCCCAGTGTTATACAGCGACAGACCCGTCCCCACCAGTACTGTACCCCAGTGTTATACAGCGACAGACCCGTCCCCACCAGTACTGTACCCCAGTGTTATACAGCGACAGACCCGTCCCCACCAGTACTGTACCCCAGTGTTATACAGCGACAGACCCGTCCCCACCAGTACTGTACCCCAGTGTTATACAGCGACAGACCCGTCCCCACCAGTACCATACCCCAGTGTTATACAGGGATGTATCTGTGAGATGCTGTGTTACTCACCAGGGGAATAACAGATCCTGGAGAATCCTGGCAGATGGAATGAGTAACTCATTCACACAGTAAAACTGTACGGATCCATTCACTCCAGTGCTTTCAATCCGGTTCTCCAGAGAACTCAGCATCCTAAAAATTTAATAGCAGTTCTTCAAACACGTAATCTAATCATTGCCCAGTTCACACTTTCCAAAACTCTCGCTGGCCCAATATTTACCCCCCCATCCCTAATTGCCCCCTTGAGAAGGGGGTGGGTGAGCCGTCAACTTGAATTCGCTGCAGTTCCCCGTGTGGTGTAGGTACACCCACAGTGCTGTTAGGGAGGGAGTTCCAGGATTCTGACCCCAGCGACAGTGAAGGAACGGCCGATATATTTCCCAGTCAGGATGGTGAGTGACTCAGAGGGGAACCTCCAGGTTGGGGTGTTCCCAGGTATCTGCTGCCCTTGTCCTTCTAGATAGTAGAGGTGGTGGGTTTGGAAGGTGCTGCCTAAGGAGCCTTGGTGAGTTACTGCAGTGCATCTTGTAGATGGTACACACGGCTGTCACTGTGTGTCAGGGAGTGGAGGGAGTGAGTGTCTGTGGTTAGTGTGTCGATCGAGCGGGGCTGCTTTGTCCTGGATGGTGTCGAACTTCTCGAGTGTTGTTGGAGCCGCACCCATCCTGGCGAGTGGGGAGTATTCCATCACACTCCTGACAGCAGAACGATGGGAATCAGGAGATGCTCAAGAGACTGGAATTCAAGGAACGCAGAGATCTTGGAAAGGTGTAAGGGCTGGCGGAGGTTACAGAGATATGGAGGGGGTGTAGGGGGCTGGAGGAGGTTACAGAGATAGGGGAGGGGGTGAGTGATGAGGGGAGGAGTGTCTGGGACACGGGCTCAGGTATTGTATGCACTAACCTGACAAATCCCATCTGCTGACAACTGAGTTGACCAACAGCACTGTTACTCCCAGAGGAACAAACCAGTCTCCAGAGCTCAGACTGCGGGTCATAGACAGACAGACGGGAGTCAGCCGTTACCTGCACTGCAAAGAAAGAACAATATTTCACTGCTCAACAGGTCATAACCCCAATCACTCACCGGCTCTGTGAAGGAGAGTGTTCTTTATATTCTGGGACGCTGGTATCACAAGCTGGGCCAGTACTTACTGTCCCCATACAATTACCCCAGAGCAGCCAGAATCAATTATACTGCTGTGGAACTGTGCACAGTGCTCCAAGTGTGGGTCTAACCGAGGGATATGGAGACTGGAACTGTGCACAGTGCTCCGAGTGTGGGTCTAACTGAGGGATACGGAGACTGGAACTGTGCACAGTGCTCCGAGTGTGGGTCTGACCGAGGGATACGGAGACTGGAACTGTGTACAGTGCCCCGAGTGTGGGTCTAACCGAGGGATATGGAGACTGGAACTGTGCACAGTGCTCCGAGTGTGGGTCTAACCGAGGGATACGGAGACTGGAACTGTGCACAGTGCTGAGTGTGGGTCTAATTGACATTTAGAAGTTTATGGGAATTATTTACTGAGCTTACCATGGTAAAGTTCTGAATCCACTTTTTTCACATATGTCACTGAAAGAGAAATGTGGAGAATTCAGTGTTGTGAAGCGCTCCTGCATGGTGTCCCACCACAAACCCTCCAAACCTCAGCTCCTTACAAACTCTGCAACCTGTAACCCATCTCATACAGACCCCGTTCACCCCCCTTCCTTACCAACACTGACTGCCAGATCAACAGTATCGCACCTCTGAACTTAACCTGCAATTTGAAAATCCCCCGACCCCATCCCTGTAACCCCCTCTGGTCCCTACACCCCCTCCCTATCTCTGTAACCTCCTCCGGTCCCTACACTCCCTCCCTATCTCTGTAACCTCCTCCAGTCCCTACACTCCCTCCCTATCTCTGTAACCTCCTCCAGTCCCTACACTCCCTCCCTATCTCTGTAACCTCCTCCAGTCCCTACACTCCCTCCCTATCTCTGTAACCTCCTCCAGCCCCTACAATCCTCACCAACAGCCCATACAGTCACCGCGGCGACAGCGAGCAGGAACACCATTGCGACAGTAACCACGGTGAGTCTGCCCACGGGGGTGCAGGGCCCTGGGATGTTGGGGTGTCCGGACTTCAGACCACCTGTGGAGAGAAATCGGATTCAGTTTAAATCCACAACAAACGTGGAACGCAATCCCAGATTCCCAACAGAGCAAATGCCACGGTATTCCCAGTGGGTTAGCACTGCTGCATCACAGCGCCAGGGACTCGGGTTCGATTCCTGGCTTGGGTCACTATCTCTGCAGTTTGCACATTCTCCTCGTGTCTGCGTGGGTTTCCTCCCACAGTCCAAAGACGTGCACGTTAGGTGAACTGGCAAAGGGATTTTCGCAACATAATAGAGATTGGTTGGAGGTCTTGGATCGCAAATCAAAGAGCTAAGAAAATTCCAGCACAGGAACAGGCCCTTCGGCCCCTCCAAGCCTGCACAGATCATGCTGCCCTGAGCTAAAACCCCCGACCCTTCCGGGGACCGTATCCCTCTATTCCCATCCTATTCATGGATTTATCAAGACGTCCCTTAAAACTCACTATCGTATCCACTTCCACTCCCTCCCCCGGCAGTGAGTTCCAGGCACCCACCACCCTCTGTGTAAAAAATCTGCCTCGTACATCTCCTTTAAACTTTGTCCTCGCACCTTAACCCTGTGCCCCCGAGTCATTGACTCTCCCACCCTGGGAAAAAGTTTCTGATTACCCACTCTGTCCGTGCCTCTCATAATCTTGTAGACTTCTATCAGGTCTCCCCTCAACCTCCGTCACTCCAGTGAGAACAAACCAAGTTTCTCCAACCTCTCCTCACAGCTAATGCCCTCCGTACCAGGGTAACATCCTGGTAAATCTTTTCTGTCCCCTCTCCAAAACCTCCACATGCTTCTGGTAGTGTGGGTGACCCAGAATTGAACACTATATTCCAAGTGTGGCCTCACTCAGGTTCTATAAAGCTGCAACATGATTTGCCAATTTTTAAACTCAGTGCCCCGGTTGATGAAGGTAACCATGCTGTATGCCTTCCTGAGTTCCTTCTCCACCTGCATTGCCACTTTCAGTGACCTGTGTACCTGTACACCCAGATCCCTCTGCCTATCAGTGCAGCACCGATAGGCTGAACAGCCTGTATCTGCATTGTAGAGATTCAATAGCAGAAATAAACTCGCACAGACATGGGGATAGACTGAGAGAGAATAAGACGGGGTCAGCGCCGAGGGAGCGCCCCCCCCACCAGAGGGTCAGCGCCGAGGGAGCGCTGCCCCCTCAGAGGGTCAGTATCACGTTGCTGCCTGTGGGATCTTGCTGTGTGTTAGTCAGGCGATTGAGTTTCCTACACGGAACAGAGACCCCACTTTAAACAAAATTCCAGCATTAGCCGTGGAGGTATTCAGGACATCCTGGGGGTGTGGAGGGTGTGGGCTGGTGTACCGGGGCCCTATAGTCTGATGAGGGAGTGGAATTTGGCTTCACCTCCCACCCACAATCGTACATACCATCAGCGAGGCTGGATCTACCACCCCACAAGCCCAATACCCCCCTCCCCGACACACTGTTCAGGTTGGTATGGGGGGAGCTGTCATATTCCCCCTGCCCGCTCCCCAGGACACTGCAGCTACGCCTGGCTGAGTTCTGGCACTCTCACTGCGACAACAGACAGGACAACGGGTTTGTCAAAAAAACCAAACTCCAGCCACTGACCTTGGGACAGTGTACACAGCTGGGTGCCAATGTGACATGATCGAATTCAGAGAGCAGGGAAAGTATATCCACACTGGGACATCCGTCACTCACTGTCACCCCCTCCCCCCACCCAGATCCTCAGGCTGTGTGTCCCTCTCACTCAAATCTCCACACTTCTCACCTTTGGATCATTTACAGATGTTTAGGCTGCATTTGGAGATTGTGTGCAGTCAGAACCATAGAAAATTACAGCTCAGAAACAGGCCTTTTGGCCCTTCTTGTTTGTGCTGAACCATTTTTTGCCTAGTCCTACTGTCCTGCACTTGAACCGTATCCCTCCACAACCCTCTCATCCATGAACCCGTCCAAGTTTTTCTTAAATGTTAAAAGTGACCCCACATTTATCACTTTATCCGACAGCTCATTCCACACTCCCACCACTCTCTGTGTGAAGAATCCCTCCCTAATATTCCCTTTAAACTTTTCCCCTTTCCCCTTTAACCCATGCCCTCTGGTTTTTTTCTCCCCGAGCCTCAGTGGAAAAAGCCTGTTTGCATTCACTCTATCGATACCCATCAAAATCTTATACACCTCGATCAAATCTCCCTTCATTCTTCTACACTCCAGGGAATAAATTCCTGACCTATTCAATCTCTCTCTGTAACTCAGCTTCTCAAGTCCCAGCAACACCCTCGTGAACTTTCTCTGCACTCTTTCAACCTTATTTACATCCTTCCTGTAACTAGGTGTTCAAAACTGTACACAATATTCTCAATTCAGCCTCATCAATGTCTTATATAATCTCACCATAACACTCCAACTCTTATACTCAATACTCCGATTTATAAAGGCCAACGTAACCAAAAGAACTCTCTACAACCTTATCCACCTGTGACAACACTTTTCGGGAATTCTGTACCTGTATTCCCAGATCCCTCTGTTCAACTGCACTCTCTAGAGTCCTACCATTTACCTTGTACGTTCTACTTTGTTTGTCCTTCCAAAGTGCAATATCTCACACTTGTCTGAGTTAAATTTCATTTGCTATTTTTCTAATTGGTCCAATTCCCTCTGCAAGCTTTGAAAACCTTCTGGTCACCACACTATCCAAAGGACCTGGAAACTTTGGAGACAGAGAGAGAGAGAGAGAGAGACACAGAGAGAGAGAGAGAGAGTGTGTGCGCAGAAAAGGTTCACCAGGATATTGCCTGGTCTCCAGGGTGTTGGCTGTGAGGAGAGTTGGATAAACTTGGATTGTTTTCACTGGAAGGACAGAGGCTGAGGGGGAGACCCTGGTCTGTAGAATGATGAGACAGGATGGATAAA
This sequence comes from Sphyrna mokarran, assembly GCA_024679065.1. NCBI lineage: Eukaryota > Metazoa > Chordata > Chondrichthyes > Carcharhiniformes > Carcharhinidae > Sphyrna > Sphyrna mokarran. The sequence goes on along the minus strand of JAGIQG010000016.1, from coordinate 1,191,628 downwards.
CAGAGGCTTTTCCCCCCAGGGTGGAAGTGTCAATTTCACGGGGGGGGGCACAGGTTCAAGGTGGGGGAGCGGGGGCGGGACGTGCAGGGGGTATTTTTTCCCCCACACAGAGAGTGGTGGGTGCCTGGAACACACCAGAGAGGGTGGAAGCAGGAACATTCATAACATTGAAGAGGCGTTGGGATGGGTACAGAAATAGGGAGGGAATGGAGGGATACGGAATGAGGAAGTGTATCATGATCGACACAGGCTGGGAGGGTCAAAGGGCCTGTTCCTATGCTGTACTTCTCTTTGTTCTCTGTAACCTCCTCCAGCCCCTACACCCCCTCCCTATCTCTGTAACCTCCTCCAGCCCCTACACTCCCTCCCTATCTCTGTAACCTCCTCCAGCCCCTACACTCCCTCCCTATCTCTGTAACCTCCTCCAGCCCCTACAACCCCAAGCTGTTTCTGTAACCTCCTCCAGCCCCTACACCCTCCCTATCTCTGTAACCTCCTCCAGCCCCTACACCCCCTCCCATCTCTGTAACCTCTCCAGCCCCCTACACCCCTCCCTATCTCTGTAACCTCCTCCAGCCCCCTACACCCCCCTCCCTATCTCTGTAACCTCCTCAGCCCTACACCCCTCCTATCTTAACCTCCTCCAGCCCCCACACCCCCTCCCTATCTCTGTAACTCCTCCAGCCCCCACACCCCCTCCCTATCTCTGTAACCTCCTCCAGCCCCCTACACCCCCTCCCTATCTCTGTAACCTCCCCAGCCCCTACACCCCTCCCTATCTCTGTAACCTCCCAGCCCCCTACACCCCCTCCCTATCTCTGTAACCTCCCCAGCCCCCTACACCCCTCCCTATCTCTGTAACTCCTCCAGCCCCTACACCCCTCCCTATCTCTGTAACCTCCTCAGCCCTACACCCTCCCTATCTCTGTAACCTCCTCCAGCCCCCTACACCCCTCCCTATCTCTGTAACCTCTCCAGCCCCCTACACCCCCCCTATCTCTGTAACCTCCTCCAGCCCTACACCCCCTCCCTATCTCTGTAACCTCCTCCAGCCCCCTACACCCCCTCCCTATCTTGTAACCTCCCCCGCCCCTACACCCCCTCCCTATCTGTGTAACCTCCTCCAGCCCCTACACCCCCTCCCTATCTCTGTAACCTCTCCAGCCCCCACACCCCCTCCCTATCTGTAACCTCCTCCAGCCCCTACACCCCCTCCCTATCTCTGTAACCTCCTCCAGCCCCTAACCCCCTCCCTATCTCTGTAACTCCTCCAGCCCCTACACCCCCTCCCTATCTCTGTAACCTCTCAGCCCCCTACACCCCCTCCCTATCTCTGTAACCTCCTCCAGCCCCCTAACCCCCTCCCTATCTCTGTAACCTCCTCCAGTCCTCCCATAAGATATAGGAACAGAATGAGACCACTCGGCCCCTCGAATCTGCTCCCCCATTCAATCCTGGCTGATATTTTCCCCATCCCCATTCTCCTGCCTTTTCCCCGATCCCCTTATTAATCAGGAATCTATCTATCTCTGTCTTAAAGACACTCAGTGACCCGGCCTCCTCTGCGGCAAAGAGTTCCACAGATTCCCCACTGAAGAAATTCCTCCTCATCTCTGTTTTAAAGGATCGTCCCTTTAGCCTGAGGTTGTGCCCCCTCTGGTTCTAGTTTTTCCTACTAGTGGAAACATCCTCTCCCCGTCCCCTCTATCCAGGGCCTCGCAGTATCCTGTAAGTTTCAATAAGATCCCCCCCCCATCCTTCTAAACTCCAACAAGTACAAGCCCAGAGTCCTCAAACCATTCCTCATACGACAAGCTCTTCATTCCCGGGATCATTCTTGTGAACCTCCTCTGGACCCTTTCCAAGGCCACACATCCTTCCTTAAACACGGGACCCCAAACTGTTCCCAATACCCCAAATGGGGTCTGACCCAGAGCCTGATACAGCCTCAGAAGTCCATTCCTGCTCTTGTATTCTAGCCCTCTCGATATGAATGCTAGCTTTGCATTTTCCTTCCTAACTGCTGACTGAATTTGCATGTTAACACTAAGAGAATCTTGAACAAAGATTCCCAAGTTGCTTTGTGCTTCTGATTTCTGAAGCATTTTCCCCATTTAGAGAACAGTCTCTGCCTCCATTCCTCCTTCCGAAGTGCAGAACCTCACACTTGCCAACACTGTTTTCCATCTGCCACTTCTTTGCCCTCTCTGCCAATCCGTCCAAATCCTTCTGCACCCTTCCCTTATTCCCTCAGTACTACCTGACCCTCTGTATATCTTTTTGCAAACTGAGCAACACTGCCTCCAGTCCCTTTTTCCAAATCGTTAATGTATATTGTGAAAAGTTGTGGTGCCAGCATTGACCCCTGAGGGTCACCACGAGTCACCGACTGCCATCCTGAGAAAGTGGTTAGCAACGCACCCTCACAGCGTGGGGGACCCGAGTTCGATTCCCGGCTTGGGGGTCACTGTCTGTGCCGAGTCTGCACATTCTCCCCGTGTCTGCTTGGGTTTCCTCCAGGTGCTCTGGTTTTCTCCCACAGTCCGAAGATGTGTAGGTTAGGGTGGATTGGCCGTGCTAAATTGTCCTCTAGTGTCAGAGGGACAAGTTAGGGTAAATGCATAGGGTTATGGGAATAAGGCCTGGGTGGGATTGTGGTCAGTGCAGACCCAATGGGCTGAATGGCCTCCTTCTGCACTGCAGGAATCAATAATTCTACAACCCTCAGATTTCTGTGCTCCTCCAATTCCGGTCTCTCCCAATTCCCAGCGCTCCGCCATTGGTGTCCGTGCCTTCAGTTGCCTGGTGGGTCTGAAGCTCTGGAATTCCCTCCCTAAACCTCTCTGCCGCTCTCCTCCCTGAAGGTACCACTTTGCACTTGCCCGCTCAGCCTGCATAACAAACTGTTGCAAACTGGTGTAGATCAGGGAAAACGTTGCCCATTTCACCCCAGGGGTGAGTGTGTTGGAGATGCACTGTGCACCTGTTATATTCTAACACCACTCCCTGCCACACATCAAGGTCAAAGACTGGCTCTCAACACAACTTCATTGAAAGGCGATGACTACACGCCAGCACCTGTAATTCCAGACACGTCTCTGTTTCCATCTCAAACAATGCTGTCTCTGTCTGTCAGTCTCTGAGCTCTCCGCTGTCTCCATATCCCTCACTGTGAACTCTCAGCGTCACAGCGTGTGGAGGGCAGGTGGCAAGAGAAGGAAGAACAATTATTTATCCCCACTGCAGTCACAATATCTTAGGCGCAGGCCTCCCCCAGCCGCAGGCCTCCCCCAGCCGCAGGCCCTTGGCAGATTACAACAATGGAGTGAACTCACTGTGGTATAAATAATTTTCCACAATCCTGACTCCTCTTCCACCACGATTCCCATTTTCTATGGCTTGACATCCCAAAAAACCATCTTATCCCGATCTCCGGAGTGCAAGATTCTAAAGATTCCACACCGCTCTGACTGAACGCAATTGCCCTCATCTCAGTTCTCAACCAGTGATCCCACAATCCCTATTTCGTGACCCCACCAGTTGCGGACCTTTGGGGCTGCAAAGTTCCCCTTTTGACTCCTCAGCACTGGGGCTGCTCTCACCTCTGATTGCGCTATTGCATAGTGTTACAGTGGGTTAGCACTGCGGCCTCACAGCGCCAAGGACCCAGGTTCGATTCCCGGGGGACACGGTGGCACAGTGGGTTAGCACTGCAGCCTCACAGCGCCAGGGACCCTGGTTCGATTCCCGGGGGACACGGTGGCACAGTGGGTTAACACTGCAGCCTCACAGCACCAGGGACCCGGGTTCGATTCCCGGGGACACGGTGGCACAGTGGGTTAGCACTGCTGTCTCACAGCGCCAGGGACCCGGGTTCGATTCCCAGAGGGCACCGTGACACAGTGGGTTAGCACTGCTGTCTCACAGCGCCAGGGACCCGGGTTAAATTCCCGTCTTGGGTCACTGCCTGTGTGCACATTCTCTCCATGTCTGCATGGGTTTCCTCCAGGTGCTCCCACAGTCCAAAGATGTGCGAGTTAGGTTGACTGGCCAGGATAAATTGCCCCTTAACGTCAGGCGGATGAGGGTAAACGTGTGGGGTTACAGAGACAGGACAGGGCTTGGGGGCGAGGGTAGAGACTCGATGGGGCAAATAGCCGCCTTCGTAGATTCTATGATGGTGCACAATACCCAGACAGCCTGGTTTATACTGGGGTGTGTGTAGAATTATATACACACACCAATAAATTCTCACCTTTAAAATCAACTCAAAACAATTCATTTTTTTAAAAAGATATTTCCACTTACCTTCTGGGTCAACCATAGTCCCACAACCTTCCAAAACCGATCAGCAATGGCGGAACTCCTATCTCAAGTAAAATCCTGAGGCAGCTTCAAACGCAAATCTGATCTGTTGCAAAACAAAAAGGTTTGGCGGGGGTGGTGACGGGGTGGGGGGAGAAAGAAGGGGAAAAAGAGTTTTTGAAAAACTTTACAGAGAAACGCAACTTTCTTTCTCTCACACAAAAAACACGCACAAGGTTTAACATGAAATCAGATTCAAATTAAGCAACAACACTTGACTCACCTTGCTGTAATCGAGGTACTTGTTTAGAAAATTGCAATCCCGCCGGGATCCCAGGTGAGGGGGGGGGGGGAACTTCCCGAAACTTTTCACAACTTTTTCAGAACTTTTTACAACTTCTTCAGAACTTTTTTCGACTTTTTAACAACTTTTTTCAAAAGTTTTTAGAACTTTTTCCAAAACTTTTCTTCCTCTCTCTCTCTTCCGTCGTGATAAAGTTCTGGTGAAATTGACGCATCGGTAAAACTGGGGAGAGAAAATAAAACCTCCTTCCTGCAACCAATTACTTCCTAACTATTAATTTCATCATCTTATTAACAGCTCTCTTGCCAAAACCATTAGACCCCACCTGCCACTCGCTCTCCCACACAAGTTTCTGGGTGAAACTCACCAACTTCCGTTCACCTTCCCCCCCCCCCCAGTACTTGGTTTAAAGCAACACTGACCCATCAACTAACTCCCCCTCACCCCTCTCTCCAGATACTCAGGGAGTTGGACACGACAGAGAGTTCTCCCTTGAATACATTTGCAAAAGTTAAAGGTTTTATTGGACTTTTGAAGGGTTGCTGCTTGCCAAATTCTCTTCTGAATGGTTTAGAGGATTATTGATGTCCAGCTCTCTCCTGGGGCAGACAGAGATCCACACCCTCCCAGGGTTGGGCAGAGGAGATTTGACGCTGGGAAGTTCAGTTCAGGAGGGGGAGAAGCTGGGGTGGTTCCCCTCGGAGCAGAGAAGGCTCGGCGGGGGGAGAGATTTACCCAGAACGTTGCTGGGGAGAAGCTGGGGTGGTTCCCCTCGGAGCAGAGAAGGTTAAGGAGATTGAATCGAGGCGTTCAGCCGAGTTGTTGGGATCTGGATGGCGCTGCCCCGGAAGAGTGGCAGAAGTCGATAGACTCCTTGCCAACGCTGGAACTGAGATGCGTAGAAATCGTGATGTCAGGAAAGTCTCGGCGATTGGCTGATCCAGTCAAAACACACGGTCCTTCCACTTTAAGAGGCAAAGTACAGTCTGTACACAACCAGCCCCACTTGCTCCCTCAACCCCACAGTGCCTGGATGTGACTGGGCAGCATCTACTGTTCACTCCTGAGTGCGCTACACTCACTACCAATACCAAAAAATCAGTCAGCTTTCTAACATGGTCCACTCATTTGTGTTCAAGGCAACTTAAAATCATGCGGGGACACGGTGACACAGTGGGTTAGCACTGCTGTCTCACAGCACCAGGGACCCGGGTTCGATTCCTGGGGGCACGGTGACACAGTGGGTTAGCACTGCTGCCTCACAGCGCCAGGGACCCGGGTTCGATTCCTGGCTTAGGTCACTGTCTATGTGAAGTTTGCACATTCTCCCCGTGTCTGCGTGGGTTTCCTCCGGGTGCTCCGGTTTCCCCCCACAGTCTAAAAGGCGTGCTGGTTAGGGTGAATTGGCCGTGTTAAATTCTCCCTCAGTGAAACCAAACAAGCACTGGAGTGTGGCGATTTGGAGATGTTCACAGTAGCTTCATTGTAGTGTTAATGTAAGCCTACTTCTGACACTAATAAATAAATTAAATTTAAACTTAAATCCAGAAGGAGGTGTAATTCCAGGATCACTAATATTTAAATATAAATCAAATTCCTCGTTTTAACCAGTAGAACTCCGCCACACAGTTTGACATTTCTCTAAGAAATTCATTAACTCAACAATATAGTTTATTAACCCAAGATGTTAGATAATCATATTTACTTTCTGTCTCTGAGAATTATCTTGCAAGATTCCTGTAAGTCCATCTTAAACTTATTTCCTGTTGTAGACACCACCCAGACATTCTCTTGCAACAAGACACGGGGAGGACCACTGTAAATTCTCTCATAATCTTCAAACTGGACAATCTTCCAGATCCTGTCCCTCAAACTGAGATTAAACCTCACTTTCCTTCCATGTGCTCAGCGGTGAAGTTAACATTTTGTGCTGTTTATAGTGCAGGTCTTGGCTACATGCCATTTAAAGTCTCACAGAAACTTGCCATCTGCATGCCAGAAAGTGCAGATGCATGGGATTGAAGGTGATTTAGCAGTTTGGATTAGGAATTGGCTAGCTGATAGAAGACAGAGGGTGGTGGGTGATGGGAAATATTCAACCTGGAGTGCAGTTACAAGTGGTGTACCTCAAGGATCTGTTTTAGGGCCACTGCTGTTTGTCATTTTTATAAATGACCTAGATGAGGGTGTAGAGGTTGGATTAGTAAATTTGCTGACGATACCAAAGTGGGGGGAGTTGTAGACAGCGAGGATGGATGTTACAGTTTGCAGAGGGACATAGATAGGTTGCAGAGCTTGGCCGTGAGGTGGCAAATGGAATTCAATACGGATAAGTGTGAGGTGATTCACTTTGGTAGGAATAACAGGCATATGAAATATAGGGCTAATGGAAGGACCCTTAATAGTGTTGTCGAGCAGAGGGATCTTCGGGTACAAGTACATAGCTCTTTGAAAGTTGGCACCCAGGTTGATAAAGTTGTTAAGAAGGCGTACGGTGTGTTAGCTTTTATTGGTAGAGGGATTGAATTTAGGAGCCGTGAGGTTATGTTACAACAGTACAAAACTCTGGTGCGGCCGCACTTGGAGTATTGCGTACAGTTCTGGTCGCCGCATTATAAGAAAGATGTGGAAGCATTGGAAAGGTGCAGAGGAGGTTTACCAGGATGTTGCCTGGTATGGTGGGAAGGCCTTATGAGGAAAGGCTGAGGGACCTAAGGTTATTTTCATTAGAGAGAAGAAGGTTACGCGGTGACCTAATTGAGGCGTATAAGATGATCAAAGGACTGGATAGGGTGGATAGTGAGAGCCTTTTTCGTCGGATGGTGATGACCAACACGAGGGGACATAACTTTAAATTAAGAGGTGGTAGTTAGAGGACGGATGTCAGAGGCAGGTTCTTTACACAGAGGGTGGTGAGGGCGTGGAATGCCCTGCCTGCAGCAGTTGTAGACTCGCCTACTTTGGGGGCATTCAAATGTTTGGTGGATAGGCATATGGATGATATTGGAATAGTTTAGGTTAGAGGGTCCACTGGCCGGCGCAACATCGAGGGCTGAAGGGCCTGTACTGCGCTGTAATGTTCTATGTTCCATGTTCTATTTATTGCAGTCCAGTGAGCAAGCTGCAAACCATATGAGGTCCAAACTGCAGCTGAACCAGCGAATGGCCATAACCAGAGGGGTTTCCTCAGTTCCACACATCTCCGTGGCAACGTGGCCTACTCTGAGCTGCCCCTAACCGATTAATTATCCCCCACTTACTAGACATTTTCTGACCTGAGCAAGTTAATGAGTTTTACACTTTCACCACTTTTCACTTGCTTTCAAATGAATTTATATTGCAATAAAATAAACCCTCCCTGGGATCCACGTCGCTGGAAGCAGTGCAGACATCATGCCCCCAGTTCTGCAGCTCAGTAAGAAAGTCACTTCCTCCGTGGCAACGACTCAACCAATCAGCATGGACTTGCCGTAGAGCACCCTCTCCTCTCCCGCAGTAGGAATTGTTGCGAGAGTTTGACATCTTGTGTTTGCTCTGATGAGTCACCGATGAAAAACTTCAACACAACGGCTCTCACTTTCAGTGATATTAAAGGATGGATACAGAGACAGGGGAGAAATGGTGAGCGAGGGCAGCAGGGGGGACTAATTGAACACAAACGATCCAGTACAGCCTCCATGGGCCGAATGGCCTCCTTCTGTTCTGTGTGATTTTAAGAGTCCTAAAATGTCTCGGAATTCCAATGGAATGGAATCTTCCCAACTCACGAAGGCCTAGAGCACGTGGGAAGGCCTTTCAGCCCATCGTTCCTGTGCTAGTCCTTTGAAAGATCTCTCCAATCAGTCCTCTCTCCCTGTAAATTTTCCCCCTTTTCCAGTCTTTCCCCAATTGCCCCTTTTGAAAGTTCCTATTGAATCTGCTTCCCCCGCCCTTTCAAGCAGCACCTTCCAGATCACAACAACTCGCTGTGTGTCCAAAATAAAATTCTCCCCATCTCCCCCCCTCTGGTTCTTTTCCCGATTCTCTTCAATCTGTGTCCCCTCTGGTTACCGAGCCTCCTGTCACTGGAAACACTTTCTCCTCATTCACTCTATCCAAACCCCCCCTCCCTCCCTCCCCCTCGTGATTCCGAACTCCTTGATTCAATCTCCCCCTGAACCTTCTCTGCTCCGAGGGGAATGATCCCAGCTTCTCCCCGTCTCTCCGCATCGAGTGAGAATCATTATGATTGTAATCACTGCCTGAAATTCAGGGGCCCAGGGTGGGGGGGGGGGGGGGGGGAGGGAAATCCAATTGATGCACAGAAAGATCCCATGGAGAAGTTACACGAGCAGCATTCTGAGTAATTGCTCTGTTGCTGGTGTTAGTCGAGAAAAGAACATTTGGGGCAAACCCCCACCCTAATTACACCCCCCACCCCAATATCCCTTCAACAGCTCCGGTCACAGAGAGAAGGACAAATTCTGCCCCAGCTCGTCACCACCCCCTCACCCTCCCTCTCCACCTTCCCCTGCTCCCCCACCCCCCACTGTCATCGCTCCGAATCGACTGAGTGATTTCCAACTGGACCGAGTAAAATATTAATAAAATTGTACATAAAACACCGTGACAGAGCAGCACTCCCAGACTCCCAGCAAAGATTAATAACACAACACTGATTCACTCACACACACACACACTCACACACATTCTCTCTCTCACACACACACTCTCTCTCACACACATTCTCTCTCTCACACACTCTCTCTCTCACACACACACACTCTCTCTCACACACATTCTCTCTCTCACACACTCTCTCTCACACACACACACACTCTCTCTCACACACATTCTCTCTCTCACACACTCTCTCTCTCACACACACACACACTCTCTCTCACACACATCTCTCTCTCACACACTCTCT
>JAGIQG010000016.1:1174610-1179610 GCA_024679065.1 Sphyrna mokarran | reverse complement strand
AATTTAGCATGGCCAATCCACCCTAACCTACACATCTTTGGACACTAAGGGACAATTTAGCACGGCCAATCCACCCTAATCTGCACATCTTTGACACTAAGGGACAATTTAGCACGGCCAATCCACCCTAACCTACACATCTTTGGACACTAAGGGACAATTTAGCACGGCCAATCCACCCTAACCTACACATCTTTGGACACTAAGGGACAATTTAGCACGGCCAATCCACCCTAACCTGCACATCTTTGGACACTAAGGGACAATTTAGCACGGCCAATCCACCCTAACCTACACATTTGGACACTAAGGGACAATTTAGCACGGCCAATCCACCCTAACCTAGCACATCTTTGGACACTAAGGGACAATTTAGCACGGCCAATCCACCCTAACCTACACATCTTTGGACACTAAGGGACAATTTAGCACGGCCAATCCACCCTAACCTACACATCTTTGGACACTAAGGGACAATTTAGCACGGCCAATCCACCCTAACCTACACATCTTTGGACACTAAGGGACAATTTAGCACGGCCAATCCACCCTAACCTACACATCTTTGGACACTAAGGGACAATTTAGCACGGCCAATCCACCCTAACCTACACATCTTTGGACACTAAGGGACAATTTAGCACGGCCAATCCACCCTAACCTGCACATCTTTGGACACTAAGGGACAATTTAGCACGGCCAATCCACCCTAACCTACACATCTTTGACACTAAGGGACAATTTAGCACGGCCAATCCACCCTAACCTGCACATCTTTGGACACTAAGGGACAATTTAGCACGGCCAATCCACCCTAACCTGCACATCTTTGGACACTAAGGGACAATTTAGCACGGCCAATCCACCCTAACCTACACATCTTTGGACACTAAGGGACAATTTAGCACGGCCAATCCACCCTAACCTACACATCTTTGGACACTAAGGGACAATTTAGCACGGCCAATCCACCCTAACCTGCACATCTTTGGACACTAAGGGACAATTTAGCACGGCCAATCCACCCTAACCTGCACATCTTTGGACCACTAAGGGACAATTTAGCACGGCCAATCACCCTAACCTGCACATCTTTGGACACTAAGGGACCAGAACATAGAACATAGAACAATACAGCACAGAACAGGCCCTTCGGCCTTCGATGTTGTGCCGACCAAAATAAAAAGCAATGCCCCTCCAAACTAAACCATTCCCTTCTCTTCCATATACTTATCAACTAACCTCTTAAACGCCACCAAACTTGGCGCATCTACAACAGCTGCAGGCAGGGCATTCCACTCCCTAATCACTCTTTGAGTAAAGAAACCTACCTCTGATATCCGTCCTATAACTCATACCCCTTAATTTAAAGCTGTGTCTCCTCGTGCTAGCTTTCTCCATCCTAGGAAAAAGGCTATCACTGTCCACCCTATCTAAACCTCTAATCATCTTATATGCTTTCAATAAGATCCCCTCTTAGCCGCCTCCTTTCTAACGAAAACAACCTCAAATCCTTCAACCTCTCTTCATAGGACCTGCCCTCCATACCAGGCAACATCCTGGTAAACCTCCTCTGTACCCTCTCCAATGCCTCCACATCTTTCTTATAATGTGGGGACCAGAACTGCACACAATACTCCAAGTGCGGCCGCACTAGAGTTTTGTACAGTTGCAACATGATGCTGCGGCTCCTAAATTCAATCCCCCTACCAATAAAAGCTAAGACTCCATATGCCTTCTTAACAACTTTATCCACTTGACTGCCTACTTTCAGGGATCTATTGACACATACACCAAGATCCTTCTGTTCCTCAACACTATTAAGAGCCCTACCATTAGCCCTATACTCTACACATTTATTGTTCCTGCCAAAGTGCATTACCTCACACTTTTCCACATTAAACTCCATTTGCCACCTCTCGGCCCAGCTCTGCAACTTGTCCAAGTCACTCTGTAAACTATAACACCCCTCTTCACTATCTACCACTCCACCGACTTTAGTGTCATCTGCAAATTTACTGATCCATCCCTCAATACCCTCATCCAGATCATTTATAAAAATTACAAACAGCAGGGGCCCCAAAACAGACCCCTGAGGCACACCACTTGTCACCGAACTCCACGATGAATATCTCCCATCAACCACCACCCTCTGTCTTCTATCTGCCAGCCAATTCCTAATCCAATTAGCTAAATCACCCTCTATTCCACACATCTGCATTTTCTGTAGAAGTCTTCCATGGGCCACCTTATCAAACGCCTTACTAAAGTCCATATATACTACATCAACCGCCTTACCCCCATCCACCTCTTTGGTCACTTTCTCAAAAAACTCAATGAGGTTAGTAAGGCATGACCTACCCTTCACGAAACCATGCTGACTATCCCCAATCAATTCATTTCTCTCTAAATAACTATAAATCCTATCCCTAATAATTCTCTCCAATACCTTGCCCACAACAGAAGTAAGACTCACTGGCCTATAATTCCCTGGAAGGTCTCTCTTCCCCTTCTTAAACAATGGGACCACATTCGCTATCCTCCAGTCCTCCGGAACCACACCCGTAACCAACGAGGACCTGAAGATCAGAGCCAGAGGCTCTGCAATCTCCTCTCTTGCCTCCCAGAGAATCCTAGGGTAAATCCCGTCCGGCCCAGGGGACTTATCCAACTTCAAACCCTCGAGAATTTCTAACACATCCTCCCTATCTACTACAATACTTCCCAATTTGCAACCCTGTACCTCAGTGTTCTCCATAGCTACATTTCCAGCACTCTGCGTGAATACCGAAGAGAAATATTTATTCAGTGCCTCACCAATCTCTTCAGGCTCCACGCACAACTTCCCACTGCTGTCTATGACTGACAATTTAGCACGGCCAGCCCTCTAACCTCTTCATACTGTGGAAGGAAACTGGGACACTTGCAGGAAACCCATGCAGACATGGGAAGAATGTGCAGATTCCGCACTGACAGTGACCCAAGCCGGGAATCGAACCTTGGTCCCTGGTCCACAGGTTACCCAATGCCCTATCTGTACGAATATACTATCCCCCAACACTGTGCGGAGATGTCTTGGAGCTGAAATGACTGACCCTCCACAGCCATCTTTCTCTGTACTGGGTGCAGCCCCAACCAGCGGAGAGTTTGTCCTGATTCCCAGTGATTCCAGTTTCACTTGGGTGCTGTGATGCCACACTCGGTCGAATGCCAGCTGTCACTCTCACCTCATCCATTTGGAAAAAAAATCAGACTTGGAATGGGTAAGAAAGAAGATTTACTGGAGTGTTTCCCCAGAGAGGAGGGGGTTCCAGTTCACGCGGAGAAGCTGGGATGGTTCCCCTCGGAGCAGAGAAGGTTCAGGGGGAGATTGAATCGAGGTGTTCAGAATCACGACGGGGAGGGAGGGAGGGGGGTTTGGATGGAGTGAATGAGGAGAAAGTGTTTCCAGTGACAGGAGGCTCGGTAACCAGAGGGGACACAGATTGAAGAGAATCGGGAAAAGAACCAGAGGGGGGGAGATGGGGAGAATTTTATTTTGGACACACAGCGAGTTGTTGTGATCTGGAAGGTGCTGCTTGAAAGGGCGGGGGAAGCAGATTCAATAGGAACTTTCAAAAGGGACAATTGGGGAAATACTGGAAAAGGGGGAAAATTTACAGGGAAAGAGAGAGAGAGAGGGAGACTAATTGGAGAGATCTTTCAAAGAGCTAGTATAGGATCAAAGAGCTAGTATAGCTTTAAACTGATTTGGGGGGGGTGGGGGTGGGATCCTAAGTAGTTGGGGTGCTAAGAGGGATGAGAGTAATGGGGTCATAGAAGAAAGCTGTAAAACACAGCAGCATACGGGTGGGGTAGGGCGTGGTTTGAAATGCGTATACTTTAATGCAAGGAGTATTCGCAATAAGGGGGAGGAACTTGCAGCTTGGACCAGTACCTGGAACTTCGATGTTGTGGCCATTTCAGAGACTTGGGTAGAGCAGGGACAAGAATGGATGTTGCAGGTTCCGGGGTTCAAATGCTTTAGTCGGAGTAGAGAAGGAGGTAGAAGGGGGGGAGGAGTGGCATTATTAGTCAAAGACTGTATCACAGTGACAGAAAAGAAGTTTGATGAGGACTTGTCTGTTGAGGTAGTATGGGCTGAGATTAGAAACAGGAAAGGAGAGGTCACCCTGTTGGGAGTCTTTTATAGACCTCCTAAAAGTTCTAGAGAGGTTGAGGAAAGGATTGCAAAGTCAATTCTGGTCAGGAGTGAAAGTAATAGGGTAATTGTTATGGGGGACTTTAAATTTACTAATATTGATTGGAATAGCTATAGCTCTAGCTCGTTAGAGGGGTCAGTTTTCGTACAAAGTGTGCAGGAAGGTTTTTTGACTCAGTATGTAGATAGGCCAACTAGAGGTGAGGCTACATTGGATTTGGTGCTGGGCAATGAGCCAGACCAGGTGTTAGCTTGGAAGTTGGTGAACATTTTGGTGATAGTGACCACAATTCGGTTACGTTCACCTTAGTGATGGATAGGGATAGGCATGAAGCTGGGGGCAGTAGTTATAGCTGGGGGAAGGGTAATTATGAGGCCATCAGGAGAGAATTAGGGTGCATAGATTGGACTAGGAAACTACAGGGACTGGGAACATCTGGAATGTGGAGCTTATTCAAGGAGCAGCTGCTGCGAGTCCTTGATAAGTATGTCCCTGTCAGGCAAGGAGGAAATGGTCGAGTAAGAGAACCTTGGTGTACGAAAAAAGTTGATTTGCTGGTTAAAAGGAAAAAGGAGGCTTATGTCAGGATGAGGCTTGAAGGCTCAGTTAGTGCAATGGATAGCTATAGATTAGCCAGGAGGGAGCTAAAGAGTGAATTGAGGAGAGCTAAGAGAGGACACGAGAAGACTTTGGCTGATAGGATTAAGGAGAATCCTAAAGCTTTCTTTAGATATGTTAAGAATAGAAGATTGGTTAGGACAAGATTAGGGCCAGTCATAGACAGCAGTGGGAAGTTGT
>JAGIQG010000016.1:1160174-1174601 GCA_024679065.1 Sphyrna mokarran | reverse complement strand
TCCCACCCCAACTCCCCCTGACCTCCTTCCCCATCCTCTCGTTTCCCCTTCACCCTCAACTAGAACTCTTCTAGGCTTCCTTTCCTCTCCTCCTCCTTCCCACTCCCCCTCACAATCTATGCTGTCTGGCACAACACTGCCAATCCTCGTGCTCGTATCTCCAGCGCAATTGGGGCCCGTTCTTCTTCACACCACACGCCTCTGTCCCCCGCCAGTTCTCCTTGTACTTTCTGTCTCGTGCCACTTCCTCCTCCTCATCTTCCTCATCGCCTCCCTCCTCGTCGTCCTCCTCCTCCTCTTCCTCCTCCTCCTCCTCCTCGTGAGTGGAATCCATCGACTCATCCTCAGAGCTCAGCTCAGCTGTGCGCAGGAGGGCGGAGAGAGGAGAGAACAGATCAGAAACAGAGCCAATAACCCCCCCACCCCCAGATCCCTAGACACTTCCCTGAGAGACAGTGGGGGGGCACAGTGGGGGGACAGGGTCAGCCTGTCAATATCCCACTGCCCTCAAACTGCTGCGTGTACACTCACACACCCCCATCAGGCAAATACCGAGTCAAAAGCTCAGTCAAACGAGTCAGACTCACAGACCGTCTTAAATAGGAATGGAAGGAGAAATAGAGAGAAACAGAGAGAGAGAGACTTTGGGGGTCGGATAGAGATCGTGCTCGAGATACAGAGAAAGACAGGCAGATGGACAGGTTTAGGGAGGGAATGCCAGAGCTCAGGGCCCCCCCAGGCAGCTGAAGACACGGCCACCTGTGATGGAATGATGGGAATCAGGGGGATGCTCAAGAGGCCGGAGTTGGAGGAACACACAGAGATCTCGGAGGCTCATGGGGCTGGAGGAGGTTACAGAGATAGGGAGGGGGTGAAGGGGCTGGAGGAGGTTACAGAGATAGGGAGGGTGTGGAGGGGCTGGAGGAGGTTACAGAGATAGGGAGGGGGTGTAGGGGGCTGGAGGAGGTTACAGAGATAGGGAGGGGTGTAGGGGACTGGAGGAGGTTCAGAGATAGGGAGGTGTAGGGGACTGGAGGAGGTTACAGAGATAGGGAGGGGGTGTAGGGACTGGAGGAGGTTACAGAGATAGGGAGGGGGTGTAGGGGGCTGGAGGAGGTTACAGAGATAGGGAGGGAGTGTACGGGGCTGGAGGGGGTTACAGAGGTAGGGAGGGGGGTGGGGCTGGAGGGGGTACAGAGAAGGGAGGGGGTGTTGGGGCTGGAGGGGGTTACAGAGATAGGGAGGGGGTGTAGGGGCTGGAGGAGGTACACGAGATAGGGAGGGAGTGTACGGGGCTGGAGGGGGTTACAGAGGTAGGAGGGGGTGTGGGCTGAAGGGGGTTACAGAGATAGGGAGGGGGTGTTGGGGCTGGAGGGGGTTACAGAGATAGGGAGGGGGTGTTGGGGCTGGAGGGGGTTACAGAGATAGGGAGGAGGACAATTGGGAAAATAAGGATGACAATCAGTCCGAGCTATCCCACCCACTCCGTTGTGTCTGCTTTATTAAATTGTACTTCCCAAGAATCCAGCTCATTTCCCTTCGACACAATCACTTCCCCGAGCAAACCCCACATGTCCCCCTCCCACTCCCCTGATCACGCTCCCCCTCCACCCTCACTACCTGAACATCGCTTCCAGTCCCGGGCAGCTCGGCGCTCACTCTGACGGAGAGTGGAGTCTCGCAACGAGATACCAATCACACGCGATGACGGGGTATCAATCTGTTCCGACCTGGATTGAGGGGGGAGAATATTCTGGAATCAGCAGGCACCGAACGTTGATATTCCTGCATTCAAACAGCGTTTACTGAGCGCCGCACTGTCAGAGGGTCAGCGCCGAGGGAGCGCCGCACTGTCAGACGGTCAGTGCTGAAGGAGTGCCGCACTGTCAGAGGGTCAGTGCTGAGGGAGTGCCGCACTGTCAGAGAGTCAGTGCTGAGGGAGTGCTGCACTGTCAGAGGCTCAGTGCTGAGGGAGTGCCGCACTGTCAGAGGGTCAATGCTGAAGGAGTGCCGCACTGTCAGAGAGTCAGTGCTGAGGGAATGCTGCACTGTCAGAAGCTCAGTGCTGAGGGAGTGCCACACTGTCAGAGGGTCAGTGCTGAGGGAGTGCCGCACTGTCAGAGGGTCAGTGCTGAGGGAGTGCCGCACTGTCAGAGGGTCAGTGCCGAGGGAGTGCCGCACTGTCAGAGGGTCAGTGCCGAGGGAGTGCCGCACTGTCAGAGGGTCAGTGCTGAGGGAGTGTCGCACTGTCAGAGGGTCAGTGCTGAGGGAGTGCTGCACTGTCAGAGGGTCAGCGCCGAGGGAACCTCAGCACTTGTTTGGGTACAGTGCTAACCCACTGTGCCACCCTAGCATTACCAAGCATAATGACAGTAGCCAATGCCTGTAGTGCGTGGGTGTTGGGCCAGACAGAGTGCTGGACATTGGAACCACGGTCTAAAACTTTACTCCACTGACAGAGGAAGAGGCAAGTTACAAAATGAAAGAGTGAGATACGCACTTGGTGTTTTCAGAGTTGAGACGCTCCATCTGATCCAGGTCGACACTGGCTTTGATAGTTGGTGTTTTAATCCGAACTCGGCCGTTCCTGTCACAGGAGGGACTGGTTAACGCAGGTGAAGATGTCCAAGGCACCACTATCTTCCTCCTACCCCCACCACCCCGTTCACTATCATTCCACAGCCACCCTGATTCTCTCCAGGGGGAAGGGGGCACACCGCACAGCGGAATCCAGAGACCATCAGAGATTGACCAGGTGTGCACGAGGGGGAGCTCCAGTTCACACAGAGAGACAGGGAGAAGCTGGGATGGTTCCCCTCGGAGCAGAGAAGGTTCAAGGGGAGATTGAATCAAAGAGTTCAGAATCACGAGGGGGAGGGAGGGAGGGGGGTTTGGATAGAGTGAAGAGGAGAAAGTATTTCCAATGACAGGAGGCTCGGTAACCAGAGGGGACACAGATTGAAGAGAATCGGGAAAAGAACCAGTGGTGGGGGGGAGGTGGGGAGAATTTTATTTTGGTCACACAGTGAGTTGTTGTGATCTGGAAGGTGCTGCGTGAAAGGGCGGGGGAAGCAGATTCAATAGGAACTTTCAAAAGGGGCAATTGGGGAAATACTGGAAAGAGGGAATATTTACAGGGAGAGAGAGAGAGAGTGGGGACTAATTGGAGAGATCTTTCAAAGGACTAGCATAAGAACGAAAGGCTGAATGCCCTCCTCCTGTACCACAAAAGTCTGAGTACAAATCAGTGAACTTTTCAACAACACAGAATATCACAAGAACACTCTGCAATATCACACCCACTCAGTGACGGTTACAGATACTGCAAAGCCTGCAGCTCAGAGAGGGGCTGAATGGCCTCTCCACATGCCCCCGCTCTGACAGAACTTGGTCTCAAGTCCCTGTCTTTTGTGGCTGAGGATGGCACAGTGGTTAGCACTGTTGCTTCGCAGCGCCAGAGACCCAGGTTCAATTCCCAGCTCAGCTCAGTGTCTGTGTGGAATCTGCATGTTCTCCCCGTGCCGGCATGGGATTCCTCCCACATTCCAAAGGTGTGCGGGTGAAGTTGATTGGCCAGGCTAAATCGCTCTCCAGTGTAGGGGGACTAAGAGGAATTATGGAGCTAGATCCTGGGTGGAATTGTGGTCAGTGCAGACTTGATGGGCTGAATAGCCTCCTTCTCCACTAAAGGATTTATTAATTCTATGATTCACCCAGCAAACTCCTGATCCCCCAGACGCCGCCCGACTCCCTGTTCAATTTAGTGACAGGATCCATCCAAACCTGACAGGTCGCGCACTCCCAACCCCATGAAGCAAAAACATTCCCCCCACCCCCCACCTCGCAAATCCACCACCCAATATTCTGGCATCTCAGCCAGTTTGAATCCAAACCCAAACCCGAGTTACTGGCCCAGTCGCTAGGGAACGCCGGACTGATCCCTGGGATGGGGGATGGGGGATTGTCGTACGGGGAGAGATTGGGTCGATCGGGCCTGTATTCACTGGAGTTTATCCCTGGGATGGGGGATTGTCGTACGGGGAGAGATTGGGTCGATCGGGCCTGTATTCACTGGAGTTTATCCCTGGGATGGGGGATTGTCGTACGGGGAGAGATTGGGTCGATCGGGCCTGTATTCACTGGAGTTTATCCCTGGGATGGGGGATTGTCGTACGGGGAGAGATTGGGTCGATCGGGCCTGTATTCACTGGAGTTTATCCCTGGGATGGGGAGACGCGAATGAATTGCTGCCTACAAGGTGTTGGAAGCGGAGATGGCAGAGATAACTTCAGAAGGAAGACTGGATAGAGGGAATTAAACGTGCGGAAGTAGGGGATTGGAGCCGGGGTGAGGGAAAGGGAATGGAATGCATCACTCGACAGAGACATAGGATGGAGGTTGATGGGCCGAAGGTCGCTTCCTGTGCCCCGTCTGAGTACAGTTCTAACCGGCACCACTCCAGCTAAACTCCGCTGACCCAGCCCGAGTGAAACACGGCACGGTTAGTTACCCTAAGGATACAGGCGGCTGGATCTTGGGGAGGTCCTCCAGCACCTTGCGCTCCGTCCCGTACTGATCGACCCAGACATGCGAGGTCTTCTGCTTCTTGACCTGGGCCCTGTCGGAGGTCAGGCCGGCGTGTTTGAGTCCGGAGGCCGGCGGAGCGGGGCCAGGGTCGGAGGGGGGGCCGGAGTGCTGCCAGCTGTTCCGCGGGCCGCCTGCCATGCTCAGAGTCTTGGCGTCGGCACCGCCCGCCTTCTCGGCGTCGAGGGGCTTGGAGCTGGCCGGCGGCGTGGGGACGACCTGGACCTTCTGGGTGCCGGACATCGGTCCCGGGCCGCTGCCCTGCGTCATTGGCACGATGCACGTCACCTGCGGCTCCCGGGGGGCAAACACCAGGTTGCCGACAGCCCCCCGGCAATCCTGGGCCAGCAGCTGGGCGGTGGTGCCCACGCTCAGGGGTCCCTGGTTGAGCAGCTGGCCACCGTTGGTGGTGGCAGTGGCGGCCGCCGGCTGCACTGAGACCACGTTGAGGAGGGACGGCCCCAGGGCCAGCGAGGTGACCTCAGGCGGTGGTCCGAGGAGGGTCACGGGCCCTGGGGCCCGCACCAGGACAGCGCCGTAGCTCTGCTGCTGTGCGGGTGGCTGGTTGATGTACACCACCTCGGGCTGGGGGAGCTGGATGATGCCGGGCAGGGCCTCCGGGGCGAACTTGGGGGCCACCAGCTTGAGCGGGGTCTTCTGAGCTGGCCTCTCCGCGACCGGCACGCTCTTGGCAGCCATAGCGGCGGGGGCTTTGCCGAGGCGGGCGGCCAGCGGCACTGGCGAGGGGCCCTGCCCGGGAGGCGAGTCGCTCTGGGCGAGGCTGGGCCTGGGGGCCGGAACCCCCTTCGCCTCGGCCTGGCCGTCCTGCACACTCTTCAGGAGCACCATGGGCTGCTGCCCGCGTTGGTTCACCAGGATCAGGTTGTTCGGCGCAGGCTCCTGGCACCCCCCGGAGGGGCTCCACCTCTCCGCCCCCTCCCCCCCAGCCAGGTTGGCGCACACCCTCTGGATCTGGGGGGGCTCTGGAAAGTGGGGGTCTCCCTCCGGAGGCCGGGGAGGCCTCTCCAGGGCCTGGGGGGGTTCGCGGATGGCAGGCTCCCCTCCACCAGCGCGGGATTCCCGTTCCGGACCCTGTGTGGCGGCGGGGGCGAAGGAGAGAGTCTTCTCAGGGGTGGGCAGGGGTTTGCTCTGCTGGGCCGGGGGCTGTGTCTGCCGGGGGTCTCCCGCAGCTGTGGGTGGCCGCACCACCTCCGTCTCTTTGGCGTGGAGGGCTCCCCCCAGCCGCGAGTCGGGGGTCAGGCTGACGGTGAAGGGGGTCCTGGCCTCGGGCGGCGGTGGGGGGAGCTGCAAGGCGGCCCCTTCCCCCACGACTGAGGAATTCTTCAGCACAAAGTCCATGATCTCAGAGGGCAGGATGTTGCCCAGTTCCTCCGCCGCCGAGCCGCCCTCAGGCTCCGGCTCCCTTTTGCCAGGGGAGGGGTCTCCGGCGGGGCCCCCACTTCCTGCCGCCTCCCCCTCCGCCTCCTCCCGCCCACCCGCGGTCCCGGGCTGGCCGCCGGGGGGCCGGTGGGCCGAGTCGTCCACTCCGTCCAGCTGGTCGATGCGCGGGACCTCGCCGTCCAAGCCAAAGCACTCAGAGGCCAGCTGGTCTATCACCTCCTCGGTCACCACCGTGCGGGCAAAGTTGTAGTAGTTGTCCAGGTCGTCTTCGTCATCGGAGGTGGTGTTGGCGCCGTCCTCTCCCTCGGCCGCCGGCAGCAGCTCGCCGGCCCCCGGGTACTTGCCCCTGCAGGCGGCGGCGGGGCCCCCCTCCCTCTGGCCCCCCACCACAATCTGGGCGCCGTAGTGCAGGGTCTGCTCCTGGTAGGGCTCGGTGAGGACCGCCTCTCCGGCCGGGCCGCAGCCCAGCAGGTTGGGCGAGTTGAGCACCGACACGATGTCAATGTCGATGGAGTCGAAGGGGTGGTCGCCGTCCTCCAGCAGGCAGGGCTCCTCCGCCCCCCCTGCCTCCGGGCTCTCCACGGCAAAGCTGGGCGCCAGCAGCTGGGCGGCGCCGAGCGGGCAGCCCGCCTCCGGATGCTCCTTCACCGCCGGCCTCCTCAGCTCGGGCGCCTCCATCCTCCGGATGCCAAACTGCCCGTACGTTTCCACGATCTTGGGCTTTAGAGGGGGGCTCTGCTGCTGCTGCTGGCGGGGGGCGGCGATGGGTCCCGTGTCCGCCTTCCTGGAGCCGAGCGATCTCACAGTCTCCGCGCCCTCCTCCTCAGCCTGGCGGGTCAGGGCGTCCCTCTCCAGCCCGTTGCGCTGGACGGAGCGGGGGTCCGGCGAGGGAGAGCCGGAGACTGCGATGGAGGCCAGCTGCGTGTGGCCGGGTGCCGTGGGTTTGCCGGCTGGGGTCCGGCTGGCCGAGCTGCGGGTGGTACAGGAGCTCTCTGACGTCCCTCCCCGCCTGTCCAGCACTGTGCCCTGCGTCCCGTCCCTGAGGGAGGTGTTGACCGGCTGGTGGGACAGAGAGACGCTGTCCTTGGTCCTGAGGGAGTGCGAGGAGACCAGTGGAGCGCGAGCTGTGGCCCCCACGGCCCGGGGAGGGGAGGTCACCTTGCCCCTGGGAGCCACGTGGTGAGATATCAGGCCGTGACGTCTGGGAACCACGGAGCGCCGGTTAGGAGAGACAGCAGGATCACTGACAGTCAGGATGTGATGAGACACAGAGGCCGGACTGCCTGAAAAACACAAGGTGCAAACAGTTCAATTACAACAGGAGCCTTCTCCGTTTCTCCTGAATTCCCCATTGGATCTATTAGTCACCATCACGTTAACTCTTTTCTAGAGAAAAGAAACATAGATGATAGGAGCAGGAAGAGGCCATTCGGCCCTCCGAACTGCTCCCCCATCATGGCTGATCCTCCAACTCAATAGCCTCATCCTGCTCTCTCCCCATAACCTTTGATCCCATTCACCCCCAGTGCTCCGTCCAGCTGCCTCTCGAATACATTCAATGTTTTACATCAACTACTTCCTGTGGGAATGAATTCCACAGGCTCACCGGGTGAAGGAATGTCTCCTTACCTCTGTCCTAAATGGTTTACCCCTGAATCCTCAGATTGTGACCCCCTGGTTCTGGACTCCCCCCACCATCGGGAACATCCTCCCTGCATCTCCCCTGTCCCGTCCTGTTAGAATTTTGTAAGTCTCTGTGAGATTCCTCACTCTGAACTCCAGTGAAAACAATCCTAACCGAGTCAATCTCTCCTCGTACATCAGTCCCGCCATCCCCGGGATCAGCCTGGTAAATCTTCACTGTGCTCCCTCGAGAGCAAGAACATCCTTCCTCAGTAAAGGAGGCTAAAACTGCACACAATACTCTCGGTGTTCCCTCCCCAAGACCCTGTATAATTGTAACAGCACATCCCTGCTCCTGTACTCCAAACCTCTCGTAACAAACAGACCATTTGCCTTCTTTACCGCCTGCTGCACCTGCACCCTTACCTTCAGTGACTGGTGCACAAGGACGCCCAGATCCCTCTGCACACTCCCCTTTCCCAATTTACAGCCATTCAGGTAGGAATCTGCCTTTTTGCTTCCAAAGTGAATCACCTCACATTTATCCAAATTATACCTAACTTCTCACGGATAGGCAATAAATGCTGGCCACATCCCATAATGAATATATATTATCCTAAACCATTATCCCCGTCTGGGTAAAAAGGTTTTTCCTCACATTCCCCCCTCAACCTTCTGTCCCTCGCCTTGAACCTACGTCCCGTGACTGACCCTTTAACTAAAGGGAACAGCTGCTCCCTCTCCCACTCTGTCCGTGCCCCTCAATCAGGTCGCTCCTCAGTCTTCTCTGCTCCAGAGAAAACAACTCAAGCCTTTCCAACCTCTCTTCATAACTCCATCCCCGGCAGCACCCTGGTGAATCTCCTCTGCACCCCCTCCAGTACATTCACACCGTTCTGATAATGTGGTAATCAGAACTGCACACATTGCTCCAGCTGTAAACAACCAATGTTCTAAACAACTCCATCATGACATCCCTGCTTTTGTAGTCTACACCTCGATTGATTTACGAGAGTGACCCAGTTACCTTTTCCATCACTATACTAATATGACCTTCTACTTTCAAAGGTTTGTGGACAAACACACCAATGTCCTCCAGCTCCACCCACACATTGCCCCCTTGATCCTGAATGGGTCCCACTCTCCCTGGTTATCCTCTTCCTGTTGATAAACTTATAGAATATCCTGGGATTTTCCCTGCTTTTATCAGCTCCTCATATTCCCTCTTTGCATTCCTAATTGCTTTAAGCTCCACTTTGCACTTTCTATACCTCACTAGTGCCTCCACTGACTTTGCTCCCTTTCTTTTCTTTCTCATCGTATCCCGAATATCTCAGCTCGTCCATGGTTTTCTGGGCCTGTTATTCCTACCTATCACCCCAGAGGGAACATTCTGGGCTTGCTCCCCTCTCCACTCCCTCCAAATCGGGGACAAACCGAGGGATATGGAGACTGGAACTGTGCACAGTGCTCCGAGTGTGGGTCTAACCGAGGGATACGGAGACTGGAACTGTGCACAGTGCTCCAAGTGTGGGTCTGACCGAGGGATACGGAGACTGGAACTGTGTACAGTGCCCCGAGTGTGGGTCTAACCGAGGGATATGGAGACTGGAACTGTGCACAGTGCTCCGAGTGTGGGTCTAACCGAGGGATATGGAGACTGGAACTGTGCACGGTGCTCCGAGTGTGGGTCTAACCGAGGGATACGGAGACTGGAACTGTGCACAGTGCTCCGAGTGTGGGTCTAATTGAGGGATACAGAGACTGGAACTGTGCACAGTGCTCCGAGTGTGGTCTAATTGAGGGATACAGAGACTGGAACTGTGCACAGTGCTCCGAGTGTGGGTCTAATTGAGGATACAGAGACTGAACTGTGCACAGTGCTCCGAGTGTGGGTCTAACCGAGGGATACGGAGACTGGAACTGTGCACAGTGCTCCGAGTGTGAGTCTAACTGAGGGATACGGAGACTGGAACTGTGCACAGTGCTCCGAGTGTGGGTCTAACCGAGGGATACGGAGACTGGAACTGTGCACAGTGCTCCGAGTGTGGGTCTAACCGAGGGATACGGAGACTGGAACTGTGCACAGTGCTCCGAGTGTGGTCTAACCGAGGGATACGGAGACTGGAACTGTGCACAGTGCTCCGAGTGTGGGTCTAACCGAGGGATACGGAGACTGGAACTGTGCACAGTGCTCCGAGTGTGGGTCTAACCGAGGGATACGGAGACTGGAACTGTGCACAGTGCTCCGAGTGTGGGTCTAACCGAGGGATACGGAGACTGGAACTGTGCACAGTGCTCCGAGTGTGGGTCTAACCGAGGGATACGGAGACTGGAACTGTGCACAGTGCTCCGAGTGTGGGTCTAACCGAGGGATACGGAGACTGGAACTGTGCACAGTGCTCCGAGTGTGGGTCTAACCGAGGGATACGGAGACTGGAACTGTGCACAGTGCTCCGAGTGTGGGTCTAACCGAGGGATACGGAGACTGGAACTGTGCACAGTGCTCCGAGTGTGGGTCTAACCGAGGGATACGGAGACTGGAACTGTGCACAGTGCTCCGAGTGTGGGTCTAACCGAGGGATACGGAGACTGGAACTGTGCACAGTGCTCCGAGTGTGGGTCTAACCGAGGGATACGGAGACTGGAACTGTGCACAGTGCTCCGAGTGTGGGTCTAACCGAGGGATACGGAGACTGGAACTGTGCACAGTGCTCCGAGTGTGGGTCTAACCGAGGGATATGGAGACTGGAACTGTGCACAGTGCTCCGAGTGTGGGTCTAACTGAGGGATACGGAGACTGGAACTGTGCACAGTGCTCCGAGTGTGGGTCTAACCGAGGGATACGGAGACTGGAACTGTGCACAGTGCTCCCAGTGTGGGTCTAACCGAGGGATACAGAGACTGGAACTGTGCACAGTGCTCCGAGTGTGGGTCTAACCGAGGGATACGGAGACTGGAACTGTGCACAGTGCTCCGAGTGTGGGTCTAACCGAGGGATACGGAGACTGGAACTGTGCACAGTGCTCCAGTGTGGGTCTAACCGAGGGATAGGAGACTGGAACTGTGCACAGTGCTCCGAGTGTGGGTCTAACCGAGGGATACGGAGACTGGAACTGTGCACAGTGCTCCGAGTGTGGGTCTAACCGAGGGATACGGAGACTGGAACTGTGCACAGTGCTCCGAGTGTGGGTCTAACCGAGGGATACGGAGACTGGAACTGTGCACAGTGCTCCGAGTGTGGGTCTAACCGAGGGATACGGAGACTGGAACTGTGCACAGTGCTCCGAGTGTGGGTCTAACCGAGGGATACGGAGACTGGAACTGTGCACAGTGCTCCGAGTGTGGGTCTAACCGAGGGATACGGAGACTGGAACTGTGCACAGTGCTCCGAGTGTGGGTCTAACCAAGGGATACGGAGACTGGAACTGGCTTGGGTCGCTGTCTGTGTGGAGTCCGCTCGTTCTCCCCGTGGGTTTCCTCTGCATGCTCCAGTTTCCTCCCACACTCTGAAACAGATAGTGGTTCGGTGGATTGGTTGTTACAGGGATGGGGTAGAGGAGAGGGCAATCTGTATAAAATGATGAAGGGACAGGCTGTCCCGAAAGCTTGAAGCTTTTGCTACAAATAAACATGTTTGGACTTTAAAGTGGTGTTGTGGGATTTCTTTGTAAAATTGATGGGCCAAATGGTCTCTTCTGCACTTTAGGGATTTCTCTGAAAACCAGCACAGAGCAGAGGGGCCAAATGGCCAGAGGAGCACAGCTGCAGCCCCGCTCGATCGATACACTAACCACAAACACTCACTCCCTCCACCCCCCGACGCACAGTGACAGCCGTGTGTACCATCTACAAGATGCACTGCAGCGACTCACCAAGGATCCTTAGGCAGCACCTTCCAAACCCACCATCTCTACCTTCTATGAGGACAAGGGCAGCAGATACCTGGAAACACCCTCACGTGGAGGTTCCCCTCCGAGTCACTCACCATCCCGACTGGGAAACATATCGGCCGTTCCTTCACTGTCGCTGGAGTCAAAATCCTGGCACTCCTTCCCTAACAGCACTGTGGGTGTACCTACACTACACAGACTGACTGATGTCCAATAACAGTCCTGGAACTCCCTTCTGAACAGCACGGTGAGTATACCTACACCACACAGACTGAATAATGCCCACTCACAATCCTGGAAACTCCCTCCCTAACTGCACTGTGGGTGTTCCTACGTCAGGTTCAAGATGGTGGCTCACCCCACCACCTTCTCAAGGGGCAATTAAGGATGGGGGGCAGGGGGCGGGGGGGTGGTTGTTAAATGCTGGGCCCATCCAGAGATGGCAAAGTCAGACACGAAAGCGCACAATAAAATTAAGTGCAACGCTCTATGATGAGAGAAGTGGACTCAGTGAACTTACCGGGAGACGGAAGGGGCCGGGAGCTGCCTGATGACCACCGAGAGCTGGCGGGAAAACTCGGGGTTTTGATGCGGCTGCAGGGAAGCGGGCGGGGAGGCGGCAGCGGACCAGGCTTCGGGATAGCAGTGGGGTGGCGCTCGGGAGAACGCGGGCATTCTGCCCGTCCCTTTCCAGCAGCTTCGAGTGCATCGCTTGGTTCTGCAGAGTGAGCAAAAAAATCAAAGGTAAAGGGGTAGAACACAGATAGTGGTTTATATATAGAATAACAGGTACCCGGGAGTGAGTTACAGACTGGAACCTAATCGAGGGATTCGGGGTGGTTTATATATAG
Organism: Sphyrna mokarran; assembly: GCA_024679065.1. Lineage (NCBI taxonomy): Eukaryota > Metazoa > Chordata > Chondrichthyes > Carcharhiniformes > Carcharhinidae > Sphyrna > Sphyrna mokarran. The sequence continues at coordinate 1,162,249 of JAGIQG010000016.1, read as the reverse complement.
AATAACAGATACCCGTGAGTGAGTTACAGACTGGAATCTAATCGAGGGGTTTGGGGTGGTTTATATATAGAATAACAGATACCCGGGAGTGAGTTACAGACTGGAATCTAATCGAGGGGTTCGGGGTGGTTTATATATAGAATAACAGATACCCGGGAGTGAGTTACAGACTGGAATCTAATCGAGGGGTTCGGGGTGGTTTATATATAGAATAACAGATACCCGGGAGTGAGTTACAGACTGGAATCTAATCGAGGGGTTCGGGGTGGTTTATATATAGAATAACAGATACCCGGGAGTGAGTTACAGACTGGAATCTAATCGAGGGGTTCGGGGTGGTTTATATATAGAATAACAGATACCCGGGAGTGAGTTACAGACTGGAATCTAATCGAGGGGTTCGGGGTGGTTTATATATAGAATAACAGATACCCGGGAGTGAGTTACAGACTGGAATCTAATCGAGGGGTTCGGGGTGGTTTATATATAGAATAACAGATACCCGGGAGTGAGTTACAGACTGGAATCTAATCGAGGGGTTCGGGGTGGTTTATATATAGAATAACAGATACCCGGGAGTGAGTTACAGACTGGAATCTAATCGAGGGGTTCGGGGTGGTTTATATATAGAATAACAGATACCCGGGAGTGAGTTACAGACTGGAATCTAATCGAGGGGTTCGGGGTGGTTTATATATAGAATAACAGATACCCGGGAGTGAGTTACAGACTGGAATCTAATCGAGGGGTTCGGGGTGGTTTATATATAGAATAACAGATACCCGGGAGTGAGTTACAGACTGGAATCTAATCGAGGGGTTCGGGGTGGTTTATATATAGAATAACAGATACCCGGGAGTGAGTTACAGACTGGAATCTAATCGAGGGGTTCGGGGTGGTTTATATATAGAATAACAGATACCCGGGAGTGAGTTACAGACTGGAATCTAATCGAGGGGTTCGGGGTGGTTTATATATAGAATAACAGATACCCGGGAGTGAGTTACAGACTGGAATCTAATCGAGGGGTTCGGGGTGGTTTATATATAGAATAACAGATACCCGGGAGTGAGTTACAGACTGGAATCTAATCGAGGGGTTCGGGGTGGTTTATATATAGAATAACAGATACCCGGGAGTGAGTTACAGACTGGAATCTAATCGAGGGGTTCGGGGTGGTTTATATATAGAATAACAGATACCCGGGAGTGAGTTACAGACTGGAATCTAATCGAGGGGTTCGGGATGGTTTATATATAGAATAACAGATACCCGGGAGTGAGTTACAGACTGGAATCTAATCGAGGGGTTCGGGGTGGTTTATATATAGAATAACAGATACCCGGGAGTGAGTTACAGACTGGAATCTAATCGAGGGGTTCGGGATGGTTTATATATAGAATAACAGATACCCGGGAGTGAGTTACAGACTGGAATCTAATCGAGGGGTTCGGGGTGGTTTATATATAGAATAACAGATACCCGGGAGTGAGTTACAGACTGGAATCTAATCGAGGGGTTCGGGGTGGTTTATATATAGAATAACAGATACCCGGGAGTGAGTTACAGACTGGAATCTAATCGAGGGGTTCGGGGTGGTTTATATATAGAATAACAGATACCCGGGAGTGAGTTACAGACTGGAATCTAATCGAGGGGTTCGGGGTGGTTTATATATAGAATAACAGATACCCGGGAGTGAGTTACAGACTGGAATCTAATCGAGGGGTTCGGGGTGGTTTATATATAGAATAACAGATACCCGGGAGTGAGTTACAGACTGGAATCTAATCGAGGGGTTCGGGGTGGTTTATATATAGAATAACAGATACCCGGGAGTGAGTTACAGACTGGAATCTAATCGAGGGGTTCGGGGTGGTTTATATATAGAATAACAGATACCCGGGAGTGAGTTACAGACTGGAATCTAATCGAGGGGTTCGGGATGGTTTATATATAGAATAACAGATACCCGGGAGTGAGTTACAGACTGGAATCTAATCGAGGGGTTCGGGGTGGTTTATATATAGAATAACAGATACCCGGGAGTGAGTTACAGACTGGAATCTAATCGA
>JAGIQG010000016.1:1132528-1160074 GCA_024679065.1 Sphyrna mokarran | reverse complement strand
ATAACAGATACCCGGGAGTGAGTTACAGACTGGAATCTAATCGAGGGGTTCGGGGTGGTTTATATATAGAATAACAGATACCCGGGAGTGAGTTACAGACTGGAATCTAATCGAGGGGTTCGGGGTGGTTTATATATAGAATAACAGATACCCGGGAGTGAGTTACAGACTGGAATCTAATCGAGGGGTTCGGGGTGGTTTATATATAGAATAACAGATACCCGGGAGTGAGTTACAGACTGGAATCTAATCGAGGGGTTCGGGGTGGTTTATATATAGAATAACAGATACCCGGGAGTGAGTTACAGACTGGAATCTAATCGAGGGGTTCGGGGTGGTTTATATATAGAATAACAGATACCCGGGAGTGAGTTACAGACTGGAATCTAATCGAGGGGTTCGGGGTGGTTTATATATAGAATAACAGATACCCGGGAGTGAGTTACAGACTGGAATCTAATCGAGGGGTTCGGGGTGGTTTATATATAGAATAACAGATACCCGGGAGTGAGTTACAGACTGGAATCTAATCGAGGGGTTCGGGGTGGTTTATATATAGAATAACAGATACCCGGGAGTGAGTTACAGACTGGAATCTAATCGAGGGGTTCGGGGTGGTTTATATATAGAATAACAGATACCCGGGAGTGAGTTACAGACTGGAATCTAATCGAGGGGTTCGGGGTGGTTTATATATAGAATAACAGATACCCGGGAGTGAGTTACAGACTGGAATCTAATCGAGGGGTTCGGGGTGGTTTATATATAGAATAACAGATACCCGGGAGTGAGTTACAGACTGGAATCTAATCGAGGGGTTCGGGGTGGTTTATATATAGAATAACAGATACCCGGGAGTGAGTTACAGACTGGAATCTAATCGAGGGGTTCGGGGTGGTTTATATATAGAATAACAGATACCCGGGAGTGAGTTACAGACTGGAATCTAATCGAGGGGTTCGGGGTGGTTTATATATAGAATAACAGATACCCGGGAGTGAGTTACAGACTGGAATCTAATCGAGGGGTTCGGGGTGGTTTATATATAGAATAACAGATACCCGGGAGTGAGTTACAGACTGGAATCTAATCGAGGGGTTCGGGGTGGTTTATATATAGAATAACAGATACCCGGGAGTGAGTTACAGACTGGAATCTAATCGAGGGGTTCGGGGTGGTTTATATATAGAATAACAGATACCCGGGAGTGAGTTACAGACTGGAATCTAATCGAGGGGTTCGGGGTGGTTTATATATAGAATAACAGATACCCGGGAGTGAGTTACAGACTGGAATCTAATCGAGGGGTTCGGGGTGGTTTATATATAGAATAACAGATACCCGGGAGTGAGTTACAGACTGGAATCTAATCGAGGGGTTCGGGGTGGTTTATATATAGAATAACAGATACCCGGGAGTGAGTTACAGACTGGAATCTAATCGAGGGGTTCGGGGTGGTTTATATATAGAATAACAGATACCCGGGAGTGAGTTACAGACTGGAATCTAATCGAGGGGTTCGGGGTGGTTTATATATAGAATAACAGATACCCGGGAGTGAGTTACAGACTGGAATCTAATCGAGGGGTTCGGGGTGGTTTATATATAGAATAACAGATACCCGGGAGTGAGTTACAGACTGGAATCTAATCGAGGGGTTCGGGGTGGTTTATATATAGAATAACAGATACCCGGGAGTGAGTTACAGACTGGAATCTAATCGAGGGGTTCGGGGTTTATAATAAGATACGGGTGGGTTGTAGGTTGAATCTAATAGGGGTGGGGTGGTTTATATATAGAATAACAGATACCCGGGGTGAGTTACAGACTGGAATCTAATCGAGGGGTTCGGGGTGGTTTATATATAGAATAACAGATACCCGGGAGTGAGTTACAGACTGGAATCTAATCGAGGGGTTCGGGGTGGTTTATATATAGAATAACAGATACCCGGGAGTGAGTTACAGACTGGAATCTAATCGAGGGGTTCGGGATGGTTTATATATAGAATAACAGATACCCGGGAGTGAGTTACAGACTGGAATCTAATCGAGGGGTTCGGGGTGGTTTATATATAGAATAACAGATACCCGGGAGTGAGTTACAGACTGGAATCTAATCGAGGGGTTCGGGGTGGTTTATATATAGAATAACAGATACCCGGGAGTGAGTTACAGACTGGAATCTAATCGAGGGGTTCGGGGTGGTTTATATATAGAATAACAGATACCCGGGAGTGAGTTACAGACTGGAATCTAATCGAGGGGTTCGGGGTGGTTTATATATAGAATAACAGATACCCGGGAGTGAGTTACAGACTGGAATCTAATCGAGGGGTTCGGGGTGGTTTATATATAGAATAACAGATACCCGGGAGTGAGTTACAGACTGGAATCTAATCGAGGGGTTCGGGGTGGTTTATATATAGAATAACAGATACCCGGGAGTGAGTTACAGACTGGAATCTAATCGAGGGGTTCGGGGTGGTTTATATATAGAATAACAGATACCCGGGAGTGAGTTACAGACTGGAATCTAATCGAGGGGTTCGGGGTGGTTTATATATAGAATAACAGATACCCGGGAGTGAGTTACAGACTGGAATCTAATCGAGGGGTTCGGGGTGGTTTATATATAGAATAACAGATACCCAGGAGTGAGTTACAGACTGGAATCTAATCGAGGGGTTCGGGGTGGTTTATATATAGAATAACAGATACCCGGGAGTGAGTTACAGACTGGAATCTAATTGAGGGGTTCGAGGTGGTTTATATATAGAATATGACACCCAGCAGAGTGCTTGTTGTGGGAGAGACTTCCCCGGGTGCTGGACCCTGGTGCTGTCCCTCGTACCTGTGGTGCTGGGGCTGTGAACGATGGTGTGGTTAGTGCCATCGTCCAGGCCGTGGGCATCGCTCTCTGACGCTGGTGGGTGGTACTCCATAATCTTACAGCGGTACACGCACTTCCTCCGGGCGTCTGTTGTGCTCCAGTACACTCGGGAACACCTGAGCAGTACAACAATAACAACAACAAGAACAAACAGACATCTTTATATAGCGCCATTCACCCACAGCCCCGGGATGTTTACCGCAGCAGCTGAAAACAATGTCTGACATCAAGACACACTGGTGATACTCAGGAGTGGCTGCCAAAGAGGCTGGTTCCTGAGCGCTGCTTTGGAGGAGCAGAGAGACAAAGGGAGGGAGAGGCCAGTGGGGCAGGGGAATGGGGTAAGAGAGGCCAGTGGCTGGGACGGGGAGGGGGAAGGCGAGGGGGAGAGAAGCGGGAGGGGGAAGGGAAGAGGATTGGGTGGAGGAGGATGCGGTGGGGTATCAGAGGGAGGGGGAGAGGGAACAGGAGATTGAGGAACATTTTTGAGAATTAACGTATCGGTGATTTTGAGGTGAAGTGAAAGGCCACCTTTTTTTAGCACAAGAATTCCCTTAAGAAACGGCATACTTACTGATAACCAACAGGGTAGATGTGTCCCTCACACTCCGATAATTCCGTCAGAATTCCTAAACTGTCGATGGTCATCGAGCCTGCAGAGAGAGCGACAGAGCGAGGGTGAGGATGGGTGACTGACAGCCGCCATCTGGCTCAGGTGGCAGAGAGGGATGGGAGCTCCGGAAAAGGACAGGAACGGTGCAGAGGCTCACTGAGTCTGGCAAGAACACTCAAAGTCAGGAGTCTGACAACACCAGGTTTATTCGGCAGCGAATGCCACTCGCTTTCGGGGCTCTGCCCCTTTGTCAGGTGAGATGGGGTGGAGATGTGAGATTGAGATTAGGCTGGAGATATAGACTGAGATTGGGGCTGTGTGTCGGACACACAGTGAGGAGGGAACTGCCCTCGCTGCTCTGTACAAAGGCCAATGATGTGAATACGGAGCTCACCGATCATCATGCTGATGTTCTCCGGTTCCAGCCCCGTCAGGAACTTCTTCCGCAAGGTGATCCCCTCAAAATCTACAAAGGTTCGGCGAAGGACTTCAAAACCGTCTTCTAGAACAGTCTGCGGAGAGAACAGCAGTTACCCAGCAGCAGAACCAATGAAAAGAGAGCAGGGAACGGCATCAAGCCCTCACTGCAGAACAAAACTGTCCCATTCCCCACCCCACAGACCGCAGCGTCACCCTGCAGCCCCACCCCACAGACCGCAGCGTCACCCTGCAGCCCCACCCCACAGAGTGCAGCGTCACCTTGCAGCCCCACCCCACAGACCGCAGCGTCACCCTGCAGCCCCACCCCACAGACCGCAGCGTCACCCTGCAGCCCCACCCCACAGACCGCAGCGTCACCCTGCAGCCCCACCCCACAGACCGCAGCGTCACCCTGCAGCCCCACCCCACAGACCGCAGCGTCACCCTGCAGCCCCACCCCACAGACTGCAGCGTCACCCTCCAGCCCCACCCCACAGTGCACAGCGTCACCCTGCAGCCCCACCCCACAGTGCACAGCGTCACCCTGCAGCCCCACCCCACAGACTGCAGCATCACCCTCCAGCCCCACCCCACAGACCGCAGCGTCACCCTGCAGAACTACCCCACAGCCCCACCCCACAATTCCATTCCACAGCCCAACTTGCACCCAATAGCCCGTGGCACCACCCTGCAGCTGTGAGGTCTGTGATTCCCCCACACGGGGACGGGATGGGGGTCTGTGATTCCCCCAACACGTGAATGGGGCGGGGGGTCTGTGATTCCCCCCACACGGGGACGGGACGGGGGTCTGTGATTCCCCCACACGGGGACGGGACAGGGGTCTGTGATTCCTCCCACACGGGGGACGGGACGGGGGTCTGTGATTCCCCCACACGGTGACGGGGGTCTGTGATTCCCCCACACGGTGACGGGACGGGGGTCTGTGGTTTCCCCCACACGGGAACGGGATGGGGGTCTGTGATTCCCCCCACACGGGGACGGGACGGGGGTCTGTGATTCCCCCACACGGGGACGGGACGGGGGTCTGTGATTCCCCCACACGGGGACGGGACGGGGGTCTGTGATTCCCCCACACGGGGACGGGACGGGGGTCTGTGATTCCCCCACACGGGGACGGGACGGGGGTCTGTGATTCCCCCCACACGGGGATGGGACGGGGGTCTGTGATTCCCCCCACACGGGGACGGGACGGGGGTCTTGATTCCCCCCACACGGGGACGGGACGGGGGTCTGTGATTCCCCCCACACGGGGACGGGACGGGGGTCTTGATTCCCCACACAGGGACGGGACGGGGGTCTGTGATTCCCCCACACGGGGACGGGACGGGGGTCTGTGATTCCCCCCCACACGGGGACGGGACGGGGGTCTTGATTCCCCCAACGGGGACGGGACGGGGGGTCTGTGATTCCCCCACACGGGACGGGACGGGGACGGGGTCTATGATCCCCCCACACGGGGACGGGACGGGGGTTGTGATTCCCCCACAGGGGACGGGACGGGGGGTCTGTGATTCCCCACATGGGACGGGACGGGGGTCTGTGATCCCCCACACGGGGACGGGACGGGGGTCTGTGATTCCCCCCACACGGGGACGGGACGGGGGTCTGTGATTCCCCCACACGGGGACGGGACGGGGGTCTGTGATTCCCCCCACACGGGGACGGGACGGGGGTCTGTGATTCCCCCACACGGGGACGGGACGGGGGTCTGTGATTCCCCCACACGGGGACGGGACGGGGGTCTGGATTCCCCACACGGGGACGGGACGGGGGTCTGTGATTCCCCCACACGGGGACGGGACGGGGGTCTGTGATTCCCCCACCGGGGACGGGACGGGGGTCTGTGATTCCCCCACACAGGGACGGGACGGGGGTCTGTGATTCCCCCCACACGGGGACGGGATGGGGGTCTGTGATTCCCCACCACACGGGGACGGGACGGGGGTCTGTGATTCCCCCACACGGGGACGGGACGGGGGTCTGTGATTCCCCCACACAGGGACGGGACAGGGGTCTGTGATTCCCCCACACGGTGTTACACTGGGACGCCAGCAAAACTCAGGAATACGAACCTTGCCCTGCACCAAGTCTTTGTGCTTCTTACAGTAAACCTTCTTGTCCTCCTCAAAGACGCAGTTGCAGGCACGGGCACACATGAAGTGGTAGTTACTTTGACAGGAAGACAAACAACAGCCGACTGTTGCTCCAGGTTTTTGGCAGTACTCACATCTCTGTGGACATAGAATATACCAAGCACTGAATTAGTCACTGCTAAGGAGGGGACGCTTAAGATCCAGCACCTGACTTCAGTCCTATTTCCTTGTCTTGGCTGTTCCTCAGCAGACTGTTGCGTAAAGTTAAAGCACATGGGATTGCAGTCTTGAGATGGATAGAAAGCTGGTCAGCAGATAGGAAGCAAAGAGTTGGCATAAATGGGTCTTTTTCTGACAGTCAGTGACTAGTGGAGTTCCGCAGGGATCTCTGTTGGGACCCCCAACTGTTTGCATTATATATGAATGATTTGGAAGAGGGAACTGAATGTATTATCTCCACATCTGCAGATGATACAGAGTTGGGTGGGAGGGTGAGCTGTGAGGAGGATGCAGAGATGCTTCAGTGTGATTTGGACAGGCTGAGTGTGTGGGTATTAGCATGGCAGATACAATATAATGTGGATAAATGTGAGGTTATCCACTTTGGGAGCAATAATAGGAAGAGAGATGATTACTGGAATGGGTGTAAATTGAGAGAGGCGGATACTCAGCGAGACCGTGGAGTCCCCGTGAATCAGTTGTTGAAAGTAAGCGTGCAGGTACAGCAGGCAGTAAAGGAGGCAAATGGTATGTTGGCCTTCATAGCGAGAGGATTGGAGTGCAGGGGTAGGGATGTTTTACTGCAATTGTACAGGGCGTTGGTGAGGCCACACCTGCAGTATTGGGTGCAGTTTTGGTCTCCTTATCTGAGGAAGGATGTTCCTTGTTATAGAGGGAGCACAGTGAAGGTTTACCAGGCTGATTCCTGGGATGGCAGATCTGTCATATGAGGAGAGACTGAGTGGGTTAGGATTATATTCACTGGAGTTTAGAAGAGTGAGAGGGGATCTGATAGAAACTTATAAAATTCACACAGGGTTAGACAGGGTAGATTCAGAAAGAATGTTCCCAATGGTGGGGGGAGTCCAGAACTAGGGGTCAGAGTTTGAGGATAAGGAATAAACCTTTTAGAACTGAGGTGAGGAGAAATTTCTTCACCCAGAGAGTGGGGAATGTGTGGAATTCACTTTCACAGAAAGTAGCTGAGGAGAAAATGTTGTGAGATTTCAAGCAATTAGATACAGTACTCTGAGGTGAAGGGGATTGAAGGAAATGGCGGGGGCAGGGGCGGGGTGGGATCAGGATACTGAGCTATGTTCCAGACTTGGGGAGGGTAGGATGGTTAGAGATGCTGAGGGAAAGGCTGCAGGGGATGGGGCTCAGGTTGAGGATCAGCCCTGATCATATTGGATAGGTGTATGTGGAGGGGGAGGGGGGGGAAGGGAAGGCTGGATGGGCTGAACGGCCTCCCCCTCCTGTTTGATGGTCTCTGTGTAATCAGCAGCGTACAAACGGAAGGTTTGCTTCGCTCACACGGCCCTGTTGGGGAGAGACCTTAACAAGGGCTTCTCAACCCAGAGAGAGAGAAGGGGCGCTGCTGGGGGATTAGAGGAGGGAGCAGAGGGTGGGGGGAGGGAGGGAGGGACAGGGCGGAGAGACAGGGCAGGGGGAGGGCGGGGGAGATAGCCCAGCGACAGGCCAGTCTCACGGCCACAGGCACTGCATGGCGGGGGGGCAGACTCACCATCAGTTTGCCGCGTCCCACGGCCATGTGTACGTTCTTCAGCGATCCGTCCCCTTCCTCAAACACCTCCGCTGACCATAAGGCACAGTTAACATGTGTCCACTCGTTCTGGCCGATGTACAGGAGACGTCCGGCGTCCTGAGACAGAGAAGGGGGGGGTGGGGGGGGGCAGAGAGAGAGAGAGAGAGAGAGACAGAGACGGGGGGAGAGAGAGAGATAGAGAGAGATGGGGGGGAGAGAGAGATAGAGAGAGACAGATAGACAGAGGGAGGCAGACAGATGGAGAGAGAGAGAGAGAGAGAATGACTTGGTTAACACCAACAGCAGAGACTAACAATTGGAGTTCTTCCACCGCTCCCTCACTGACTATAGGGTAGATGATTGATGGATTCGATGGGGTTGATGGAGAGAAACAAGTTCCTCAGGTTAGGAGGCAGAGTCCAAGACAGGAGGATGGTGAAATGACTGATGTATCTTAACTCCATATATCCACCTCGGCTCCGTAACCCGATATAAATCCATCAGGTTACCCCCCGCTCCCTCCCCTACCCCCCTCATCCCCGGGAGAGTGTTCAGGAATCCCTCTCTCCTTTGTGTGTCATCTGAGGGCGACCAATTTGGGCACCGCACTCTTTGGGAAGGACAGCAGGACCTCGGGGAGAGGTGAGGAGGTGATTTACTGGAACACTCCCAAGGACTAGGACGGCTTCAGTTTATGTGGAGAGACAGGGAGAAGCTGGGATCGTTTACCTTGGAGCAGAGAAGGTTCAGGGGGAGATTGAATCGAGGTGTTCAGAATCACGAGGGGGAGGGAGAGAGGGGGGTTTGGATGGAGTGAATGAGGAGAAAGTGTTTCCAGTGACAGGAGGCTCGGTAACCAGAGGGGACACAGATTGAAGAGAATCGGGAAAAGAACCAGAGGGGGGGAGATGGGGAGAATTTTATTTTGGACACACAGCGAGTTGTTGTGATCTGGAAGGTGCTGCTTGAAAGGGCGGGGGAAGCAGATTCAAAGAACAAAACAGCACGGGAAACAGGCCCTTCGGCCTAACGATCCCGCGCCACCACCCCGATGTTCCCACCTCTACCCGCGATCCCTGTCTATGTTTATAGATCTATGGATTGAAACCAAATTTGAGACAATTTAGGGAGAATTTGTTTTGCCAATTAGCCTAAGAGCACATTTTTGGGATGTGGGAGGAAACCGGAGCACCCGGAGAAAACCCACGCAAGCACGGGGAGAATGTGCAAACTCCCACAGACACAGGCACAAATCCATGTATCTGCACAGCACAGAGATAGTCACTGAGCTGAAATTCAATAGGAACTTTCAAAACGGACAATTGGGGAAATACTGGAAGGGGGGAGAAAATTTACAGGGAGAGAGAGAAAAGGTGGGAGAGATCACAATTGGAGAGATCTTTTAAAGAGATCTTTCACAAGCTGGATGGGTTGAATGGTCTTCTCCTACACCAAGCATTTTCCCGACTCAGACATGACGCACGCACGAGAGACGTACGTTGAGTTTGTCGTCACCGTATTTCAGACACAGGGCACACTGTCGTCCATCCTCAGGGTCAGTCTCTGCACCAGCCTCTGAGCTCCTGTTCCGGTTCCTCCCCCCGTCCGTACCTACGACCAACACACAGTAAAACCGTTAACGAGGGAGGGAGGGAGTGGGGGCCTGGGGTTCCCTGTCCCAGAATCCAATCGAGACGCAGTGAGGCAGCTTCCCCTTACTCCTCTCCCTCTCCCACACACCATAACTTCCAGACAAACCTACTGCAACGATACTGTGCCTTTAAGAAATGTATTTGAGTCATGTTTCTTGGGCAGGGTGCTTTTTTTAAAAAGTCAGTTCGAATCGGAGCCGCTGTGTGTGTACCTGGCAGTCTCTGCTGTTACTGCAGCAGCAAAATTGATCCTAATTGCTAGAATATTTGTTTGAGCTTGCGCTAACACTGTTTTGTTATTTTTGCGTGGTATCCCCTGGGGTTTAACAAAGCAGGGCTTGATTGGGTTAACTGACAGTAAAATCATGCGACAGGGTGGAGCTAGGCTTACACAGAGAAATCTAGCTCAGTTATGCTGCTTCAGAGAGGGATTGCTTTCTCTGTGTCTCTAGGTTATGAGACTGGAATCTGCCAGGAAATGAGTCTCTTCTCTGGGATTTTGCTGTTTCAGGGTGGATCTCTGGAGATTGCTGTGCAGGAGTCAGAAGACAGATGTCTGCCTGTATCTGTCCAGTAGGCTAATAATGTAGCACCCACATAAGTGTATCTGCTTTGTGCTGTTTCTCAGAGGGATTTCTGTCTATGAGGAAATTGCTTACACTGGAACTCTAGAGATGGATAGCTCTGAACAATTATACCTTGTATTTCAATTGATAAATGTTCTGCGGATTGTTTTTGGTACCTTCTGTGTTCTGAAATAAACCTTTGTTTTGGGAAAAGCTTCCTAGTGGGTCAGTAGAGCCACAGCTGGAGTGAAGCACCTGATCTCACACAAATACCAAAATCAAAAAATGGTTGGGCTCTCGGCTAACTTAAGAACGTACCTCGAAGATTCTGATCTACTCCCTAACACTACCCAGTCAGACTGTTCAATACGTGCAACAGGAGGGACGGGTGATAGGGCAGTGGTAAGGAGCCAACACTCACAATCCGGGGAATACTGGGTTCAAATCCCACCCTGGCAGCTGAAGGGAATTTAAATTTAGCTAATAAACATAGAAACTAGAAGCAGGAGGCCATTCAGCCCTTCGAGCCTGCTCTACCATTCATTACAATTATGTCTGATCGTCGAATCCAATATCCTGATTCCCCCCTTCCCCGCACCCATATTCTTCCATCCCTTTAGCCCCAAGAGCGAAATCTAATTTCTTCCTGAAGAAATCTAATTTCTTCTCCTCAGCTACTTTCTGTGGGACTGAATTCCACACATTCCCCACCCTCTGGGTGAAGAAATTTCTCCTCACCTCAGTTCTAAAAGGTTTACCCCTTATCCTCAAACTCTGACCCCTAGTTCTGGACTCCCCCCACCATTGGGAACATTCTTTCTGAATCTACCCTGTCTAACCCTGTGTGAATTTTATAAGTTTCTATCAGATCCCCCCTCACTCTTCTAAACTCCAGTGAATATAATCTGTAATCGAAAGTGACTCTCAATTACAGCAACAATCATCATCAACTGTTAGAAAAACACATCTGGTTCCCTTCAGGGAAGGAAATCTGCCGTCCTTACCTGCTCTGGCCTACACTTGACTCCAGAGCCACACAGCAATATGGTTAACTCTCAAATGTCCTTCTGAAATGGCCGAGCGAGACAGCTTGTTCAGAGGAGGGTGGGACAAGGAAGGCTGATCATGGCTGCCCCTCTTACCACCGACCCCCTCCCCCCCACCCCGCCCCATATCTGTACCCTACAATTGAGCGATACTTGGCCTCAAAGGCCGCCGCTCTGAGCAAAGAAAATTCTACTCTCACTCCAAAATGGCCGACACCTGACCCAGGGACTGTTTCGATTCCCCCCACCCACTCATTCCTCCTCCACCATCACCCCCTCCAATTTGGCAGCGAGCGGGAATCCCTTGGTCAAAGACCCAGTGATTTGAGTGTTTCAATTGGATCCAGAACCCGCTGCTCCAAACTCTGGCATGTTGCGGCCTAGTCCATTCAGGCTTTGCTGGTTAGTCAGCTCCCTCTAACCCTGGACACGGCCAACGTCCCTCGTTACTACCCCCCAATGCTTTAACCTCGCTGGCTACTCCCCCCCCACCCCTCCTCCCCTCCACCTTCACCCGGCTCACCCTACACTCACCAGGAGCCAGCTCCGCCCTGCCATCTTGCGATCCTTCCTTTCCGGCTGCCGCTCCGGCCGGGTTCTGGTTGTTCCTCTGCTGGGCACTCTGCGGCTGGGAGCTGTCAGTCTGCTCACGCCACTGGGCATAGCTGTGGTCAAGGGAGGGTGGGGCGACAGCATTGGGGTGCACACCGCTGTGGGAGCGGGGAGAGAGGGAGCGAGGGGCAGAGGGAGCGATAAGGTGAGTTAAAAAGAACAGAAAGATCACGTCAGGGCGCTGGAGGATAAACAGCGAGTACACACAGCTGCAATCTATCCCACACGGTGCATCCTGCTCCTCGAATCACCTCCCTCTCTATCCCGCCATATCTGCTTGTCTTATGTGATGCTGGGTGAAGACTGATCCCAGGACTTTGAGGGGAACACCGCCCTAACCCTGTTCCCCACTGACAGAACAACATTTCAATGTTTCATTAGGGGCATGGCATCTGACAGTGCAGCGCTCCCCCGGCACTGACCCTCTGACAGTGCGGCGCTCCCTCGGCACTGACCCTCTGACAGTGCGGCGCTCCCTCGGCACTGACCCTCTGACAGTGCGGCGCTCCCCCGGCACTGACCCTCTGACAGTGCGGCGCTCCCTCGGCACTGACCCTCTGACAGTGCGGCGCTCCCTCGGCACTGACCCTCTGACAGTGCGGCGCTCCCTCGGCACTGACCCTCTGACAGTGCGGCGCTCCCTCGGCACTGACCCTCTGACAGTGCGGCGCTCCCCCGGCACTGACCCTCTGACAGTGCGGCGCTCCCTCGGCACTGACCCTCTGACAGTGCGGCACTCCGTCAGCACTGACCCTCTGACAGTGCGGCACTCCGTCAGCACTGACCCTCTGACAGTGCGGCACTCCATCAGCACTGACCCTCTGACAGTGCGGCACTCCCTCAGCACTGACCCTCTGACAGTGCGGCACTCCCTCAGCACTGACCCTCTGACAGTGCGGCACTCCCTCAGCACTGACCCTCTGACTATAACATGAAAAATGTGAAGGGGTCTCGTTGTGGGTGAGATTTCTGCAGTGAGGAGGTCAGCAGAAGCAGTTTCAAACCTGATTTTTACTCACTTGGGTAAGTTTCCCGTTTCCTGCCAATACTTGGAGTCTTGAACCTTGAACCAGGGGAAGATGCGGTCCATTTGCTGTGTCAGTGGAGAGGCAACGAGAGATCTGTTAGTGATTTATTATCATCAGCTCACTGAGGGAGGACGAGACAGCAAAAGGGAGTGTAGAGCGGGGGAAAGTGGAATGGAGACACATGGGTCAGTAAAATTCAGGCGTATAGCTTTTACCTTTATAAAATAGGCCTTTGCAGATAAATTGGCTTTCCGGGTATCAGGAAACTCCAGCTCCTCATCAATGCTGCTCTGAATTATTCTCACCACATCGTCAGAAAAATCCACCTGCAGAAAAATACAAACACAAATTCTGTACCTAACCCCGTGCTGTACCTGTCTTGGGAGTGTTTGATGGGGGACAGTGTAGAGGGAGTTTTACTCTGTATCTAACCCCGTGCTGTACCTGTCCTGGGAGTGTTTGATGGGGGGGACAGTGTAGAGGGAGCTTTACTCTGTATCTAACCCCGTGCTGTACCTGTCCTGGGAGTGTTTGATGGGGGGACAGTGTAGAGGGAGCTTTACTCTGTATCTAACACCGTGCTGTACCTGTTCTGGGAGTGTTTGAGGGGGGACAGTGTAGAGGGAGCTTTACTCTGTATCTAACCCCGTGCTGTACCTGTCCTGGGAGTGTTTGATGGGGGACAGTGTAGACGGAACAAACCGTGTGCTGTACCTGTTCCAGAAGTCATGCAGAGGAGATGCCTGCATTGAATTGGGTTAATAACAGTAAGAAGTCTGAAGACACCAGGTTCAAGTGTAACAGGTTTATCCAGTAGTGTGAGCTTTTGGAGTGCGAGCGAAGATTTGGGTCACAAACAGGGCATGTACACTCACAAACTCAATTACAAGATAATTGTTGGAATGTGAGTATTTACAGCTAATCAAGTCTTAAACATATAGATCATGTGAGTGGAGAGAGGGTTAAGCACAGGTTAAAGAGATGTGTATTGTCGTCAGACAGGACAGTTAGTGAGATTTTATAAACCCAGGCAAGTCGTGGGGGTTACAGATAGTGTGACATGAACCCAAGAACCCGGCTGAGGCCGTCCTCATGTGTGGGGAAGTTGGCTATCAGTCTCTGCTCAGCGACTCTGCGCTGTCATGTGTTGTGAAGGCTGCCTTGGAGAATGCTTACCCCGAAGGTCAGAGGCCAAATGCACGTGACCGCTAGAGCGTTCCCCAACAGGAAGGGAACAGTTTTGCCTGGTGATTGTTGAGCGATATTCATTCATCCGTTACCATGCTTCGGGACATCCTTTCCTGCAGCATTTCTTGGGTTCACACTATCTGTAGCCCTCACAACTTGCCTGGGCTTGCAAAAATTCTCACTAACTGTCCTGTCTGGAATCAATACACATCTCTTTAACCTGTGCTTAACCCTCTCTCCACTCACATTGTCTGTACCTGTAAAGACTTGCATTCCAATCATTATCTTGTAAATTAAATTTGTCTGTCGATGCCTTTTTTGTAAACCCAGGTCTCCACTCACCTGATGAAAAGGCAGCGCTCTTAAAACTTGTGATAAACTGGTTGGACTTTATGAGACTTGTATCCGTCCTGGGAGTGTTTGATGGGGGGACAGTGTAGAGGGAGCTTTACTCTGTATCTAACCCCATGCTGTACCTGTCCTGGGAGTGTTTGATGGTGGGGGACAGTGTAGAGGGAGCTTTACTCTGTATCTAACCCCGTGCTGTACCTGTCCTGGGAGTGTTTGATGGGGGACAGTGCAGAGGGACCTTTACTCTGTATCTAACCCCGTGCTGTACCTGTCCTGGGAGTGTTTGATGGGGGACAGTGTAGAAGGAGCTTTACTCTGTATCTAACCCCGTGCTGTACCTGTCCTGGGAGTGTTTGATGGGGGGACAGTGTAGAGAGAGCTTTACTCTGTATCTAACCCCGTGAACAGCTGCATTCTCTTGGTTGCCCTGCACTCACCACAGAGGAATATTCTCCACCTTCAAACTTGGCCCTCACTCCGTCCAGGTCACAGGGGCCCTCAGTGTCGAACACATCCAAATCATCATCGCCGTACTGTGTGATGGGCAGGGGGTGGACAGAGAAGAGGAAATAGCATTGGTACCTTCTCCTCATGTACTACCCTGACAGCTTGTCCCGCACGGCGGAGAGATCCCACACTCACTGATCATGTTCTGGTACACACTCCTAGACATATGCACACTCAGAGACACAACGACGCACACTCAGAGACACAACGCACACATACACTCAGACACAAATCTGACAAAAACAGCCTGAATCCAGAGTCACTTACAATGCAGAAAAAAGAGCAAGGACATTGCAGAGCAGAGGAAATCCTTCAGGATTTTTCACAAAACCACCTTGAGACATATAAGGACCAAGTGAATATAAGTTTACTAAAGAGAGAGACAGAGAGCAAGAGAGGGAGAGAGAGAAAGAGGCAGAGCAAATGTGAGCATGAGAGAGGGAGGGGTGTGAGGGGGATGGCGGGGGGGGTGGCAAGAGGGGAGGCGAGGTGAGTGGGGGAATAGGGCTGAGAGAGACAGATTGAGAAACAGATAATAGGGAGTGAGTGTCGGGACTGGAGGGAGGTTACAGAGATGGGGCTTGTCGGGACTGGAGGGGGGTTACAGAGATGGGGGGGTGTCGGGACTGGAGGGGGGTTACAAACATAGAGAGAGGTTGCAGGGAATAGGGAGGGGAGACTGCAGGGACAGGGAGGGGAGATTGCCGGAATAGGGAGGGGTGTTGCAGTGTGAGAATCTCTCGAGCAGAGGACAGTGGATCACTCTCTCCGGGGAAACGGCTGCCCGGATCGAGACAGAGTGATGCTGGGCACAGTGGCTGTGGCCATTCGGCCCAACGTGCTGAGTTTGTCCTTACCTCCCTGTGTTTGACAAGGTGAGCGGTCAGCCGTGAGGTGAGCAGTCCGGTCAGCACCTGCTTGAGTCCGGACAGGAGTTCGCTGGTGACCACCTCCTGCCATTCGGCTGCCTTTCCCTCCATGCAGGGCAGGCACGTGTACACAATGTTATCAGGGAGGTTTGACAGGATCTCATACATCTCATCTGGAAAGGCCACAGATAAACAGAGGCAGAATGAGTCCACAGTAAAACACCAACAAGTACTTCCCAATCACTACCTGAGCACAGCAAGAAGCCATTACAATCCTGACAATGCACAACAAGATAATTCAGTCTGTCAAGTCTGCACCAATTCTCTGAAAGGGCATCTATACTCAATCCAACCCCTGCCCTGTACCAGTAACCCGGTACATTTATCCAGTTAATGCACCTAACCTGCACATCTTTGGACATTAAGGAGCAATTTAGCATGGCCAATCCACCTAACTTGCACATTATTGGACTATGGAAGGAAACCAGAGCACCTGGAGGAAACCCATGCAGATACAGGGAGAATGTACACACAGACAATGACCCAAACCGGGAATCGAACCCGGGTCCTGGTGTCGTGAGACAGCAGTGCGAACCTCTGTGCCACTGTATCGCACTGTGATCATTCATCCTGACGTTTCCCTGCAAACTTCCAAGGGGAATAAATATATGAAAAAAAATAGAAGGATGCATTGATGGGGTTGAGATGTGTAGGTTAGGGTGGATTGGCCGTGCTAAATTGTCCCTTAGTGTCCAAAGATGTGTAGGTTAGGGTGGATTGGCCGTGCTAAATTGTCCCTTAGTGTCCAAAGATGTGCAGGTTAGGGTGGATTGGGCCGTGCTAAATTGTCCCTTAGTGTCCAAAGATGTGTAGGTTAGGGTGGATTGGCCGTGCTAAATTGTCCCTTAGTGTCCAAAGATGTGCAGGTTAGGGTGGATTGGTCACAGTGTGTGTGGGATTACAGGATAGGTGGGCTGGATTGGTGGGGGATCAGTGCAGAGATAATGGGCCATGTGGCCCCTTTCTGCACTGCAGACATTCAGTGGAGATAAGGGCTCTGATGATACACAGCTGACCTGTTCCTCTCTCCAATGAGGTTGCCTGTGTATCACAGCGTTTCCTGGTACACAGTCCAAGGCAGGAGTTACTCCTGCAGCAAGGTAGAACGAGACAGGCTGGAGGCGGGGAGAGAGAGAGAGAGAAAGAGCGAGTCTGTTGTGGGAAGAGGATGGTTGGCACGGTGCCCGCATCGCTTCACCACTCACCCGAAACACCTTCACACTTTGCGTGTACCCAGTGGTCACATTTTGAGCACTGCATCATCTTGCTCTCGTAATCATTATCTTCATAGCACTTGGTGCAGATGGGGCAATAATTCCCTGGGTGAACCACAAACACAGCATTACAGTTCAGTACACGGCACACCGCAATTAATCAACTTCCAGCACACAAACACATCGGCACATGTTGTAACAATGTTGGGAGTGTGCTATAGACCTCCCAACAGGAGACAGAGGAGCAGATGTGTAGTCAGATTGGGAAAAGATGTGAGAAAAAGCAGTGCAATGAATGACTTTAACTTCCTCCGTATTATCTGGAATACTCTCCCAGCCAGGGACTTGGATACAACACAGAAAAACTGCAGCACAAACAGGCCCTTTATCCCACAAGTTGCACCGATCATATCCCTATCTACTCAACTTACCTATAACTGTCAATCCTATTAAGTCCCATGTACTCGTCTGGAAGTCTGTTGAAAGACCCCATCGAATTTGCCTCCACCACTACCAACAGCAGCCCATTCCACACACCCACTCCTCTCTGTGAAAAACTTAACCCTGACATCTCCTCTGTACCTACTCCCCAGCACCTTAAACTTGTGTCCCCTCGCAGCGACCATTCCAGCCCTTGGGAAAAGCCTCCAAGAATCTAACTGATCAATATCTCTCAAGATCTTATACACCTCTATCACCTCTCATTCTTCATCTCACTAAGAAGAGATCGAGCTCCCTCAACCTATCCTCAAAAGGTATGCCACCCAATCCAGGCAACATCTTTGTAAATCTCCTCTGCACCCTTTCAATAGCCTCCATATCCTTCCTGTAATGAAGCGACCACAATTGTGCACGGTATAGGGAGTAATTTGTCAGATAGGTGCAGGAGGGCTTTTTGATACAATCCAACTGGTGAGGGGGGGCCATAGCAGACTTGGTATTGGGGAATGAGCCAGAGGCAGGTGATCCATGTGTCAGTGGGGGAGCATTTTAGGCTCAGTGACTATAATTCCACAAGAGTGGCCCTTGGGTGAGGGTGCTGAGGGCCATTTACATCCAAATTAGACAGGAACTGAGGGAGGTGTGGATTGAGAGTAGCTCTTTGAGGGCGAATCCACATCTGGGAGGCTGTTACAGGCCAGGTGATTGAGGTGCAGGACAGGCACGACCCCAAAAACCAAGGGTAGAAATGGCAGGGTTCAGGAATCATGTATGACAAGGGAAACTATTAGCTTAATCAAAAGGAAAATATACAATAGGGTGAAACATGTAAAAATGGCAAAGCCTTGAGGAGTATAGTGAAAGGAAGGAAGGAATTTAAAATGGAATTAGGAGGGCTAAAAGGAGCCATGTAATAAATATCTTCAGCAAACAGGGTCAAAGAGAACCTCAAGGCTTCTTACGCATGTATTAGAAGCAACAGGATAGCAAAACGAGGAGTGGACCCATTCAAGGACAGTGGAGGGGAGTTATGTGTGGATCCACATAAGTGGGTGAGATTCTCAACGCGTGCTCAATATCACGTGACGGAAATTGAGGTCAGGGATAGATGTGTGAATGCTCCAGAAAATGTTAATATTTCAAAGGAGAATGTGTTGAGTGTCCTAAATTTCATTAAGGTAGAGAGGTCCCTGGGGCCGGATAAGATCTATCCCAGATTACTGCGGGAGGCAAGGGAAAAAATAAATGGAGCCTTAACAGATATCTTCACGTCTTCTTTGCCCGCAGGCAAGGTTCCAGAGGACTGGGAGAACAGTCAATCTGGCTTCCCCTGTTTAAGCAGAGATAATCCAAAAATTATACTCCAGTGTGCCTGATGTCAGCAGTGGGGAAGATTTTGGAGGAGATACTGAGGGACAGGACATAGGAACATTCAGAGGAAAATAGACCAGCTAATGATAGGCAGCATGGTTCTGTACATTTAAGAGGCACCTGGATCATAAATAGGGAGGGAATGAAGGGATACAGACTAAGGACATCATGATCAGCACTGGTATGGAGGACAAAAGGAACCAAAATGTTATCAAAAGGAACCACATCTCAACCAGCTTGACCAAGCAAGTCAACAGTGCTTGCTTTACACTGCCCACCCCCAATCAAACAATCCCAGGACAGGTACAGCACGGGGTTAGATACAGAGTAAAGCTCCCTCTACATTGTCCCCATCAAACACTCCCAGGACAGGTACAGCACGGGGTTAGATACAAACTAAAGCTCTCTCTACACTGTCTCCATCAAACACTCCCAGGACAGGTACAGCACAGGGTTAGATACAGAGTAAAGCTCCCTCTACACTGTCCCCCCATCAAACACTCCCAGGACAGGTACAGCACGGGGTTAGATACAGAGTAAAGCTCCCTCTACACTGTCCCCCCTCAAACACTCCCAGGACAGGTACAGCACGGGGTTAGATACAGAGTAAAGCTCCCTCTACACTGTCCCCCATCAAACACTCCCAGGACAGGTACAGCACGGGGTTAGATACAGAGTAAAGCTCCCTCTACACTGTCCCCCATCAAACACTCCCAGGACAGGTACAGCACGGGGTTAGATACAGAGTAAAGCTCCCTCTACACTGTCCCCCATCAAACACTCCCAGGACAGGTACAGCACGGGGTTAGATACAGAGTAAAGCTCCCTCTACACTGTCCCCCCATCAAACACTCCCAGGACAGGTACAGCACGGGGTTAGATACAGAGTAAAGCTCCCTCTACACTGTCCCCCCATCAAACACTCCCAGGACAGGTACAGCACGGGGTTAGATACAGAGTAAAGCTCCCTCTACACTGTCCCCCCATCAAACACTCCCAGGACAGGTACAGCACGGGGTTAGATACAGAGTAAAGCTCCCTCTACACTGTCCCCCCATCAAACACTCCCAGGACAGGTACAGCACGGGGTTAGATACAGAGTAAAGCTCCCTCTACACTGTCCCCCCATCAAACACTCCCAGGACAGGTACAGCACGGGGTTAGATACAGAGTAAAGCTCCTTCTACACTATCCCCATTTACTTGTCAGAAGAGCGAGGGAAGGCTGAACACAGATATCAGTCCCCAGTGCCTATCCACCCCCACCTTTCCCAGCTGTTAATGCTTACCTTTCTCAAAGAGATTGGCGCAGTCGTTACACAGGCTGAAGTCATATGACCACTCAGCATCCCAGCTCCTGCCGGGGGTGGTGGCTCCACAGCTTTTACACCGCACACACTTGGGACAGACCTGGTCAGGGAGGAGAGGGAAGAAAAAGGAGTCACCAGCACCCAGTTCACATCTCACACAACAGCCATCAGTAACAGAAGGGCAAACTATGGGGGTCCGTGATTCCCCCACACGGGGACGGGGTGGGGGTCCGTGATTCCCCCACACGGGGACGGGGTGGGGGTCCGTGATTCCCCCACACGGGGACAGGGCGGGGGTCCGTGATTCCGGCACACAGGGATGGGACGGGGGTCCGTGATTCCCCCACACGGGGACGGGACAGGGGGGTCTGTGATTGCCCCACACGGGGACGGGGCGGGGGTCCGTGATTCCCCACACGGGGACGGGACAGGGGGTCTGTGATTCCCCCACACGGGACGGGACAGGGGGGTCTGTGATTCCCCCACACGGGGACGGGACAGGGGGGTCTGTGATTCCCCCACCACGGTGACGGGTCGGGGGTCTGTGATTCCCCCACACGGGGACGGGACAGGGGGTCTGGACCCCACACGACTTGATCCCCACACGGGGGGGGGGGTCTGTGATTCCCCCACACAGGGACGGGACGGGGGTCTGTGATTCCCCACACGGTGACGGCGGGGTCTGGATCCCCACACGGACGGACGGGGGTCTGTGATTCCCCCACACGGGGACGGGACGGGGGTCTGTGATTCCCCCCACACGGGGACGGGACGGGGGTCTGTGATTCCCCCACACGGGGACGGGACGGGGGGTCTGTGATTCCCCCACCGGGACGGACAGGGGGTCTGTGATTCCCCCATATGGGGACGGGACGGGGGGGTCTGTGATTCCCCCATATGGGGACGGGACAGTGTGGTCTGTGATTCCCCCACACGGGGACGGGACAGGGGGGTCTGTGATTCCCCCACACGGGGACAGGACAGGGGGGTCTGTGATTCCCCCATATGGGGACGGGACGGGGGGGTCTGTGATTCCCCCACACCGGGACGGGATGGGACGGGGGTCTGTGATTCCCCAACACTTGATGGGACGGGGGTTCTGCGATTCTCCCCACATGGGGATGGGGTAGGGGTGGGGGGTGGTCCCTGCCGGGGGAGGGGACTTACCCAGGTCTGCCTCTTTTTGCTGGGTTTGGTTGGATAGTTTGGTCCTAAGCAGGCAGCGTGATAGGTCGCCCGACACTTGTTACACTCCAGAAGATGCTGTGGGCAGAAAGCAGATAAGGCTCAGTGACAGAACTTCGATCCATTCCTGTGACACGTCTGAGCATCAAATCACACAACAGTACCCAGGAGAAAGGTGGTTACCACAGGAACTCTGCTGCACACAGCAAGATCCCAGAAACGAAAAGCATCTTCCCTTTGTGAACCGGTATTCCCTCAGCACTGACCCTCTGACAGTGCGGCGCTCCCTCAGCGCTGACCCTCTGACAGTGCGGCGCTCCCTCAGCGCTGACCCTCTGACAGTGCGGCGCTCCCTCAGCGCTGACCCTCTGACAGTGCGGCGCTCCCTCAGCGCTGACCCTCTGACAGTGCGGCGCTCCCTCAGCGCTGACCCTCTGACAGTGCGGCGCTCCCTCAGCACTGACCTCTGACAGTGCGGCACTCCCTCAGCACTGACCCTCTGACAGTGCGGCGCTCCCTCAGCACTGACCCTCTGACAGTGCGGCGCCCCTCAGCACTGACCCTCTGACAGTGCGGCGCTCCCTCAGCACTGACCCTCTGACAGTGCGGCGCTACTCCCTCAGCACTGACCCTCTGACAGTGCGGCACTCCCTCAGCACTGACCCTCTGACAGTGCGGCACTCCCTCAGCACTGACCCTCTGACAGTGCGGCACTCCCTCAGCACTGACCCTCTGACAGTGCGGCACTCCCTCAGCACTGACCCTCTGACAGTGCGGCACTCCCTCAGCACTGACCCTCTGACAGTGCGGCACTCCCTCAGCACTGACCCTCTGACAGTGCGGCGCTCCCTCAGCACTGACCCTCTGACAGTGCGGCACTCCCTCAGCACTGACCCTCTGACAGTGCGGCACTCCCTCAGCACTGACCCTCTGACAGTGCGGCGCTCCCTCAGCACTGACCCTCTGACAGTGCGGCACTCCCTCAGCACTGACCCTCTGACAGTGCGGCACTCCCTCAGCACTGACCCTCTGACAGTGCGGCGCTCCCTCAGCACTGACCCTCTGACAGTGCGGCACTCCCTCAGCACTGACCCTCTGACAGTGCGGCACTCCCTCAGCACTGACCCTCTGACAGTGCGGCGCTCCCTCAGCACCGACCCTCTGACAGTGCGGCGCTCCCTCATAGAACATTACAGCGCAGTACAAGTCTTTCGGCCCTCGATGTTGCGCCGGCCAGTGGACCCTCTAACCTAAACTATTCCAATATCATCCATATGCCTGTCCACCGACCATTTGAATACCCCCAAAGTAGGCGAGTCCACAACTGCTGCAGGCAGGGCATTCCACGCCCTCACCACTCTCTGTGTAAAGAACCTGCCTCTGACATCCGTCCTATAACTACCACCTCTTAATTTAAAGTTAGGTCCCCTCGTGTTGGTCATCACCATCCGACGAAAAAGGGTCTCACTATCCACCCTATCCAGTCCTTTGATCATCTTATATGCCTCAATTAGGTCACCGCATAACCTTCTTCTCTCTAATGAAAATAACCTTAGGTCCCTCAGCCTTTCCTCATAAGGCCTTCCCACCATACCAGGCAACATCCTGGTAAACCTCCTCTGCACCCTTTCCAATGCTTCCACATCTTTCTTATAATGCGGCGACCAGAACTGTACGCAATACTCCAAGTGCGGCCGCACCAGAGTTTTGTACAGTTGTAACATAACCTCACGGCTCCTAAATTCAATCCCTCTACCAATAAAAGCTAACACACCGTACGCCTTCTTAACAACTTTATCAACCTGGGTGCCAACTTTCAAAGAGCTATGTACTTGTACCCCAAGATCCCTCTGCTCAACAACACTATTAAGGGTCCTTCCATTAGCCCTATATTTCATATGCCTGTTATTCCTACCAAAGTGAATCACCTCACACTTATCCGTATTGAATTCCATTTGCCACCTCACGGCCCAGCTCTGCAACCTATCTATGTCCCTCTGCAAACTGTAACATCCATCCTCGCTATCTACAACTCCCCCCACTTTGGTATCATCAGCAAATTTACTAATCCAACCCTCTACACCCTCATCTAGGTCATTTATAAAAATGACAAACAGCAGTGGCCCTAAAACAGATCCTTGAGGTACACCACTTGTAACTGCACTCCAGGTTGAATATTTCCCATCAACCACCACCCTCTGTCTTCTATCAGCTAGCCAATTCCTAATCCAAACTGCTAAATCACCTTCAATCCCATGCATCTGCACTTTCTGCAGTAGCCTACCATGGGGAACCTTATCAAACGCTTTGCTAAAATCCATATACACTACATCAACTGCCTTACCCTTATCTACCTCTTTGGTCACCTCCTCAAAAAACTCAATAAGGTTTGTGAGGCACGACCTACCCTTCACAAAACCGTGCTGACTATCCCTAATCAATTTATTTCTCTCTAGATGCTTATAAATCCTATCCCTTATAATTCTTTCCAAGACCTTGCCCACAACAGAAGTCAGGCTCACCGGTCTATAATTTCCAGGATGGTCCCTACTCCCCTTTTTGAACAAAGGGACAACATTTGCCATCCTCCAGTCTTCCGGCACTATACCTGTAGCTAACGACGACATGAAGATCAAAGCCAAAGGCTCTGCAATCTCCTCTCTAGCCTCCCAGAGAATCCTAGGGTAAATCCCATCTGGCCCAGGGGACTTATCAATTTTCATACCCTCAAGATTCGCTAACACCTCCTCCTTATGAACCTCAATCCTGCCCAGTCTACAACCTGGTATCGCAGTATTCTCCCAACAACATTGTCTTTCTCCTGCGTGAATAGTGACGAAAAATACTCATTCAGTGTCTCTCCTATCTCCTCATGCTCCACGCACAACTTCCCACTGCTATCTCTGACTGGCCCTAATCTTGCCCTAACCAATCTTTTATTATTTATATACCTGTAAAAAGCTTTAGGATTCTCCTTAATCCTATCCACCAAAGTCTTCTCGTGTCCTCTTCTAGCTCTTCTCAACTCCCTCTTTAGCTCCTTCCTGGCTAATTTATAGCTCTCCAGTGCCCTAACTGAGCCTTCACGTCTCATCATTATATAAGCCTCCTTCTTCCTCTTCACCAGAGATTCAACTTCCCTAGTACACCATGGTTCCCTCACTCGACCACTTCCTCCCTGCCTGGCAGGTACATATTCATTAAGGACATGCAGAAGCTGTTCCTTAAATATGCTCCACATTTCAGATGTCCCCAGCCCCTGCAATTTCCTGCTCCACCCTATGCATCCTAAATCTCTCCTAATAGCCTCATAATTACCTTTCCCCCAGCTATAACTACTGTTATTCAGTACGTGCCCATCCCTTTCCATCACTAAGGTAAACGTAACCGAATTGTGGTCACTATCACCAAAGTGCTCACCCACCTCCAAGTCTAACACCTGGTCTGGTTCATTACCCAGTACCAAATCCAATATAGCCTCACCTCTTGTTGGCCTATCTACATACTGAGTCATGAAACCTTCCTGCACACATTGAACAAAAACTGACCCCTCTAACGTACTTGAACTATAGCTTTTCCAATCGATATTAGAAAAGTTAAAGTCCCCCATTACAACTACCCTGTTACTTTCACACCTATCCAGGATCAACTTTGCAATCCCTTCCTCTACTTCTCTGGAACTTTTTGGAGGCCTATAAAAAACTCCCAACAGTGTGACCTCTCCTTTCTTGTTTCTAATCTCAGCCCACACTACCTCAGCAGACAAGTCCACATCAAACGTCTTTTCTGTCACCGTAATGCTGTCCTTAACTAACAATGCCACTCCTCCCCCTCTTCTACCACCACCTCTGCTCTGACTGAAACATCAGCACTGACCCTCTGACAGTGCGGCACTCCCTCAGCACTGACTCTCTGACAGTGCGGCGCTCCCTCAGCACTGACCCTCTGACAGTGCGGCACTCCCTCAGCACTGACCCTCTGACAGTGCGGCGCTCCCTCAGCACTGACCCTCTGACAGTGCGGCACTCCCTCAGCACTGACCCTCTGACAGTGCGGCACTCCCTCAGCACTGACTCTCTGACAGTGCGGCGCTCCCTCAGCACTGACCCTCTGACAGTGCGGCACTCCCTCAGCACTGACCCTCTGACAGTGCGGCGCTCCCTCAGCACTGACCCTCTGACAGTGCGGCGCTCCCTCAGCCTGACCCTCTACCGTGCGGCACAATCCCTCAGCACTGACTCTCTGACAGTGCGCGCTCCCCTCGGCACTGACCCTCTGACAGTGCGGCGCTCCCCCGCACTGACCCTCTGACAGTGCGGCGCTCCCTCGGCACTGACCCTCTGACAGTGCGGCGCTCCCTCAGCACTGACCCTCTGACAGTGTGACACTCTGGGGATGTGGGCTTTCCTTTGATTGCCATTTCCTCTTCACTGCTATTCTGGTTGGGAATGTCTCTGAAGCTGATTCCAATCTGTTTTCAATCTGCTACCCACCCCCTGCAACCCTCACTAATCCCATTCCCATTGTGAAAGGCTCATCTCACCTGAGCACCTCATTCCCACTGGGGAAGGCCCATCTCCTCTGCGCATTTCCATTGGCAAGGCCTCTCCAACCCTCAGCACTCCCATTGAAAATGGCCCCTTACACCTGCGGACTCCCATTCCCACTGAGAAAGGCCCCTGCTTCACTGGACCCCCACTCGGGATGCCTCCCCCACCCCAATACCTTGGAGGCTTTGCTCTTGCGGCCACAGACATGGCAGAACTTGCAGCGACGACAGCACCAGTTCTCCTTCTGCTCCGCAGACGGCCTCTCCCTCTCGTCCAGACAGAAGCTGTGGAACGGTTCGCAGCACACCTGAC
This sequence comes from Sphyrna mokarran, assembly GCA_024679065.1. NCBI lineage: Eukaryota > Metazoa > Chordata > Chondrichthyes > Carcharhiniformes > Carcharhinidae > Sphyrna > Sphyrna mokarran. Next base: position 1,134,009 of record JAGIQG010000016.1, on the reverse strand, counting down.
AATAAATCATCTGGGATGGAGGGAGGAGGGCGGCGGATTCGGGGGAGAATGGGATTCAACGGAGAGCGAGAGAGAGAGTGGGGGGGTGAATAGAGAGAGGGGGGGGTGAATAGAGAGAGAGATCACAGTCAGAAACCACGACCCACCAAGACAAAGACAACAACCTCCAAGAATAACCAACAGGAGCGAGGATAGGTCATTCGCTCCATCAATACTAACCCCTCTGCCACTCAATCAGATCATTGGCTGAGATAATTGGGGTCTCCTCCCCCACTTTCCTGTCTGTTCCCCAACTCCATAAGCCACGTCCCACCCCGATCAAAATTCTGTCTAACTTCGATTATATTCAAAGACTGTCACCCCCACCCACGTCAGTGGCTCCAACAGTCTCCGCCGCTTTCGGTGTGGGTGGCGGGGGATGGAGAGAGAAAGAGAGCTACATAACTCAATGGCACTCTGAACAGGGGCAGAAAAAACAACACCCCTACTTTCTCAGAAGACTAAGGAAATTTAGCATCTCAGTTACGACTCTCACCAACTTTTACAGATGCCCCATAGAAAGCATTCTTTCTGGTTGTATCACAGCTTGGTCTGGCCTCCTGCTCTGCCCAAGACCGCAAGGAACTACAAAAGGTTGTGAATGTAGCCCAATCCATCACACAAACCAGCCTCCCATCCATTGACTCTGTCTACACTTCCTGCTGCCTCAGCAACGTAGCCGGCATAATTAAGGACCCCACGCACCCCGGACATTCTCTCTTCCACCTTCTTCCGTCGGGAAATAGATACAAAAATCTAAGGTCACGACTCAAGAACAGCTTCTTCCCTGCTGCTGTCAAACTTTGGAATGGACCCACCCCACATTAAGTTGATCTTTCTCTAAACCCTAGCTATGACTGTAACACGACATTCTACACTCTCACTTTCTCTATGAACTGTATGCTTTGTCTGTATAGAGCACAAGAAACAATACTTTTCACTGTACGTTATTACATATGACAATAATAAATCAAATCAACAATTAGCCCCCTTCCTTTTACACTTGGCCCCATTGCCCTAGATTCTCACATCCAGACCTGCCCCATGCCACCCACTGAAGGGAGAAATCTCCAGCACATCCACCCCATCTCACCCTTTGAAAATCATATCTATGACTCAATCCTGTTACACAGGAACAGGAGGAGGCCATTCAGCCCCTCGAGCCTGTTACACAGGAACAGGAGGAGGCCATTCAGCCCCTCGAGCCTGTTACACAGGAACAGGAGGAGGCCGTCCAGCCCCTCGAGCCTGTTACACAGGAACAGGAGGAGGCCGTTCAGCCCCTCGAGCCTGTTACACAGGAACAGGAGGAGGCCATTCAGCCCCTCGAGCCTGTTACACAGGAACAGGAGGAGGCCCCATTCAGCCCCTCGAGCCTGTTACACAGGAACAGGAGGAGGCCATTCAGCCCTTCGAGTCTGTTACACAGGAACAGGAGGAGG